>CAUYON010113069.1:0-15765 GCA_963573935.1 Arctocebus calabarensis
TTGTGGCAGGCGCCTGTGGTCCCAGCTACTTGGGAGGCGGAGGCAAGAGACTCGCTTGAGCCCAGGAATTGGAGGTTGCTGTGATCTGTGATGCCACAGCACTCTATCCAGGGTGACAGCTTGAGGCTCTGTCTCAAAAAAAATAAAATAAATAAAATAAAAAAATAAAAACATATGAGTGCAAATGTCCTTATGGCAAAATTATTTTCTTTTTCCTTCTTGGTAGATACCTAGTAATGGGATTGGCAGGATCAAAGGGAAGGTCTACTTTTATATCTTTGATGATTCTTTATCCTTTTTTCCAAAAAGAATTATTTATCCTTCTTTCCAAAAATGGGGTAGTCTGTACTCCCACTAACAGCCTATAAATGCACCTTTCTCTCCACACTAACACTATCATCTGCAGCTTTGAGATTTTGTGATATGGGCTATTCTCATTGGGGATAGGTCAATCTATCTCAGTGGGTTTTTGATTTGAATTTCCCTGATGATTAGGGACAATGAGCATTTTTTCATGCATACTATTCATGTCTCTTGCCTAATGATTAAGAGAGTTGTTTGCCCTTTTCTTGTCCTTTAGCTTGAGTTCTTTGTAGATTCTGGTTATTAGCCCTTTGTCTGATTTCTGACATGCAAATATCTTCTCCAATTCTAAAGATTTTCTATTTGCTTTATTTATTGTCCTTAGCTATGCAGAAGCTAGATTAGGTCTCATTTATTTATTTTTGCTGTCAATCTAATTGCCAAAAGGGTCTTCTTCATAAAATCTTTCCCCAAGCCAACATCATTTAGAGGTTTTCCCAAACTTTTTCCTTGAGTTTTTATCATTTCATGTCTTAAATTTAAATCTTTTATCTAGCAGGAGTAAATTCTTGTAAGTGATGGGAGATGTGGGTCTAATTTCAGTATTTTACATGTGTCTAACCAGTTTTCCTAGCACCATTTATTAAATAGGGATTCTTTTCCCCAGTGTATGCTTTGGTTTGCTTTATTGAAGATCACATGGTGATATCAGGCTGGCTTCACCTCTAAGTTCTCAGCTCTGTTCCATAGGTCTATGTTTCTATTTGTATGCCAATATTATGCCATTTTCATCACTATATACTTGCAGTATAACCTGAAGTCTGGTAATGTAATGCTTATAGATTTCTTTTTATTTCTTAGACTCGCATTGGCTTTTCAGTGTTTTCGCTGGTCCCATTCCAAATGAATTAGTGTTTTAAGTGTTCCAAAGTATGTTGTTGGCTTTTTAATAGTTATTGGGTTAAGTCTATAGATTGCTTTGGGTCATTCAGACACTTTAACAATGTTGACTCTTCCCAGCAATGAGCATGGTGTGTGTTGTTCTTTTTTTTTTTTAGACAGAGGCTCAAACTGTCACCCTGGATAGAGTGCCATGGCATTATAGCTCACAGCAACCACCAATTCCTGGGCTCAAGCGAGTCTCCTGCCTCTGCCTCCCAAGTAGCTGGGACTACAAGCGCCCGCCACAGCGCCTGGCCATTTTTAGGTTGCAGCCACTATTGTTGTTTGGCCGGCCAGGCTGGATTTGAACCTGCCAGCTCAGGTGTACGTGGCTGGCACCTTAGCCCGTTGAGCCACAGGCGCTGAGCCATGGTGTGTTCTTCTGTTTGTTAGCATCTTCCAATTCTTTTCTCAGGTTTTCATAGTTCTTTTTCAGGATGTAAAGTTTATATCCTTTGTTAGGTATATTTCCAGCTATTTCATTTTCTTTGAAGCTACTGTGAAGAGAATTGTGTCTTTGATTTCATTCTCAGCTTGGTTGCTATTGCATATATGAAAGTTACTGATTTGTGGACATTGATTTTATATCTTGAGACGTCACTTGATCACTTCCAGAAGTCTCATGGAAAGTCTCAAGTATAAGTCTCTCTTATACTTGGATTTCTAAGTATAAGATCCTATCATCTGCAGAGAGCAATAATATGACCTCCTCCATTCCCATTTGGATACTATTTATATCTTTCTCTTGCTTGACTGCATTGGCTGGAACTTCAGCTCTGTGTTGGCTAATAGTGGCAAAAGCAGACATCCTTGTCTGATTCCAGTGCTAAGCAGAAATGCTGACAGTTTTTCTCCATTCAGGATAATATTGGCTGTGGGTTTGTCATAGATAGTTTCTATCAGCTTAAAAAACGTCTCACCTATGCCTATTTTCTTAAGTGTTCTTGTCAGAAAAGGATGCTGAATTTTGTCACGTGCTTTTTTGTGTGTGCCTATTGAGAAGATCATATGGTCTTTGTTTTTACTTCTGTTTATGTGGTAAATTATGCTTATGGATTTGCTTATGTTGAATCATTGCAAATTGATTCAACATTGAAACCAACTTGGTCACAATGTATTTTTTTTTTTATGTAGCTGAGTTCCACTTGCTAGGATTTTATTGAGCATTTTTGTGTTGATATTCATTACTGATACTGGTCTGTAGTGCTTCTTTTTTGTTGTTGTTGGGTCCTTTCTGGGTCCTGACTGGGTCCTGTCGAATCAGGGTGACACTTGCTTCATGGAAGGAGTTGAGTAGGGTTCCTTCCTTCTCCATGTTTTGGAATATGTTCTGCCAGATAAATACCAGCTCTTCTTTGAAAATTTGGTAGAATTCTAGTGCGAAAAACATCCAGTCAAAGACTTTTTTTGTTGGTAACTTTTTTTTTTTTCTTTTTTTGAGACAGAGCCTCAAGCTGTCACCCTGGATAGAGTGCTGTAGCATCACAGCTCACAGCAACCTCCAATTTCTGGGCTCAAGCAAGTCTCCTGCCTCGGCCTCCCAAGTAGCTGGGACTACAGGCGCCCACCACAACGCCCGGCCATTTTTTGGTTGCAGCCGTCATTGTTGTTTGGCAGGCCCGGGCTGGATTCGAACCCGCCAGCTCAGGTGTATGTGGCTGGCACCTTAGCCCGTTGAGCCACAGGCGCCGAGCCTTTGTTGGTAACTTTTAATTGTTGTTGCAGTTTCAGTGCTTGATGTTGGTCTGTTCAGGAGTTCTATTTCTTCCTGGTTAAGTCCATAAAGATAGAATGATTCCTTCATGTTTTCAAATTTCTGGATAGAGAGTTTTTGTAGTTTTGAGGGATGATCTTTTGTATCTGTGTGGTATCTGTTGTTATTTCCCCCTTTATCATTCTGATTGAGCTTAATGGAGAGCTTGTTTTTCTGCTTCTCATTAATCTAGCCAAGGGTTTATCAATATTATTATCTTTTGAATAGTTGTTCCCAGGAGTTCCATAGACACTATGCTGCCAAACAAGCCAAATTTATAGCAGAGTCCTTTTATTGAAGCTCTGGCCAGTGACTGCCTCAGTGTCCCAACATGGGATTTCTGAGAGCAGCCCCAAGTGCTTAAGGGGTCAGGTTTTTAAGGTTTAGTTTGCATCCTGGTTGGCACACAGGCTGTCCTGGTGCATCTGGGTAGGTAGCAAGGAAGCACTGTACAGAAGCAGAATTTTGAGGTTAGTTACACGTCATACATTTTTGTTTTAATATTTTTACTCTATACATCTTAATCTCAGTATTTTTCCCCCGTACATCTCAGTTTCAATACTTTTCCTACCTGGTATTATTTAAAGGTCAGTCCAGGGTGGGCTGGAGGGTCAGTTGGTACCTCTCGGTTAATTCTCAGGCAGTCAATCAAGCAAGAAGTTGGGAGTGAACTAGAAGCAAGAAATCAATTTGCACTTTCTCATCTATTTTGGGAGTGAACTAGATTTAATCTATTTTGTTGAGGGCTTGTGGCCCAGAAGTTTGCCAGTAGTTAACTGGTATTTTTCCACTTTAGCCCAGGCCTAACAGAATGAACCAACTTTTGTTTCATTAATCATCTGAATGGTTCTATTATTCTTGATTTCATTTAGTTCTGATTTAATATTTAGTTATTTCTTTTCTTTTACTTAGTTTGGGGTTGGATTGCTCTTCTTTATTCAATTCCTTGAACTGATTCCTTAGGTAGTTGCCTTGTACCCTTTTGGTCTCCTGGATGTGGGCATTTAATACAATAAATTTCCATCTTAGGACCTCTTATGCAGTATCCCACCCTTTTGACAGTTTGTGGCTGCATTATTATTTTGTCCAATAAATCTAATGGTTTCCTTCTTTATCTCCTCCTTTTGTTCAGCAAAAGGCTGATAAGTTTTCATGACTTCATGTGGAGATGTGTGTTTCTGTTAGAATTGAAATCTACTTTAATTCTGTTGTGATCTGTGAAGATACAAGGAAGGTATAATTTCTTTTCTTTTCTTTTTATTTATTGAGGTTTGGTTTGTGTCCTAGGATATGATCTATCTTGCAGAATGACCCCTGAGCTGATGAGAATAACATATATTCAGTGGTAGTAGTGTAAAATGTTCTGTGTATGCCTCTTAAGCCCATTTGATCTAGCATAGTGTTTTAAGACCATCATTTCTTTGCTTAGTTTTTTGTTTGTTTGTTTTTTGAACACAGTCTCACTTTGTCACCCTTGGTAGAATGCTCTGGTGCCATAGCTCACAGCAACCTCCAACTCTTGGGCTCAAGCAATCCTCTTGCCTCAGCCTCCCTGGTAACTGGGACTACAGGCACTCACCACAACTCCTGGCTATTTTTAGAAACTGGGTATCACTCTTGCTCAGGCTAGTCTCAAACTCCTAAGTTCAGGCAATCCACCCGCTTTGGCCTCCAAAGAGTGATAGGATTACAGGCATGAGCCACTGTGCCTGGCCATCTTTGCTTAGTTTCTGCTTAGAGTATATATTTGTCCAGTTCTGTCCTTGAGCTACTGAAGTCCCTGACAATTATAGTGTTGTAGGCTATCATACTATTCAAATTGAGTAGTGTTTGTTTTATAAATATGAGGGTATTAATTTTGAGTGCATACACATTTAGGATTGAAATGTCCTCTTATTGTTCCTTCAACCCATACATAGTGACAATCTTTGTCTTGCATTACTTTTGAGGCTTTAAAATCCATTGCGCCTGAGAAAAGGAATGCAACTCCCACATTCTTGTGCCTTCCATTTGCCTGAAATATTGTTTTCCATCACTCCACCCTGAGTCTAGACTTGTCCTGGTGGGTAAAGGGTATTTCCTTAAGGCAGGAAATACTTGGCTTGGTTGTCTAGGGGATTTATGAAAGAAAGATGAGAAAAAAAAAAGAAAGAAAAAGAAAAGGAGAACACAAAACTTAGTATTAAAAAATATATTGTATAGTCTCAGTGCCCGTAGCGCAGTGGTTAGGGCAGCGACCACATACACCAAGGCTGGCAGGTTCAAACCCCGCCGGGTTCAGCTAAAGAACAATGACAACTGCCAACAACAACAAAAAAAAAATAGCCAGGTGTTATGGCAGGCACCTATCGTCCCAGCTACTTGGGAGGCTGAGGCAAGAGAATCGCGTAAGCCCAAGAAAGATTGCTCTGAGCTACGACGCCACAGCTTTCTGCCAAGGGCAACATTATGAGTCTCTGCCTCAACACAAACAAAAAACAAAAAACGAATGAACAAATATACACACACACACAAACACACATAAATATATATAAAACACCAGTTGATGCTCTATGACAAGAAAAAGAAAAACAAAAAAAAAAATTAATGCTAGGTAGAATTCCTGGACAAGAAAAAAAAAACACTACGTCTGTTTCTGGATATGGTAGAGACAGAAAGTTACTACCTACTTGTTATGGATACCCGGTCTTATTTTCTTGATTTTTTATTTTAATATGGGCCTAGCAGCTGTAGGAGGGTTAAATCCCAGGAGGGGCAGGGGAACTAATGGCCTAAAGCTTACCCCAGACTTTCTGGGGGGACACCCCTAAGCTATCCAAATAGTACCTGGTGGTTGCAAGAGGTTGTGTGTGAGTGGTGGGATCTCCTCAGTTGGGCCTGCATTTCTGTGGGAGTCAAACCAGAGCTGGTTGTCCTAACCTAGAGGTCAGAGTCAAAGCCAGACCATAATGGATCCCAGAAAGCTGCTCTAACTGGGCCACCTTGAGTGTGAGCTGTCTCAAGGTTTCAGTACTCTTTGCTCTACTCCTATGGCTCTCTGAAGGTGGCAGGATGTCTGGCAGCCAGAGTTTCCTCTGATGTAAGTAAGCTATAGTCTAAACCTATCCAGGACCACTCCCCTAAGTACTAGGGCTCAAGCCTTTGGCTCTATGTCAAAGCAGCAGCATGCACTCTCTCCAGCCCACTGCCCAAGGGCCAGCTTCTGTGCCCCCAGAGTCCTGTGAGGCCTTGGTTCCTCCTTGTTTCACACCCACAACATGTGCCTAGACTAGAGGGACAGGCCCTCCTGATTGGGGTCTAATACCTGGGCCACCCCAACAGAGTGCGGAGGGTGGAGAGTTGGGGATGGGTGATGGGGGTAAGGGAGGTTGGAGAATCTCCTGCAGACTTAATCCCCAGGGATTCCACCTGCAGGTTCTGTCCCCTGGGTCATGGCACTCCCTTGAACCTGCTTTCTTTGCAGGCCTCCTACCCTACTTATCATTTTTTCCTTCTGGTGTCCCAGGCTATCTCACTATGCTGTGGCAATATTGTTTCCGACTCAGAGAATCCAGATGCAGACTCCTCTCCCTGAACTTACTGAGAACAACTTATGAGGAACTGCCTCTATTCTACCAGCTTAAATTCCTTCCCAAATTCACAAACTGAATTCTCAGACCTCGTATGTAGTACTTAACATGTACATTAGAAATATTTAGCTTCCATTATTTGCTCCAAGAAGTGAGTGAGAAATCAGTCTGGGGAACAGTGTCAGAGCACACCATTCAGAGATATCCAAAGCTTATGCAAAGCTGAGAGTCACTACCAGAATCTCCTGCCTGACCCTAGCCTACAGAACAGAGAATATATGAATCTCCCAACATCATGCCCCATAATTAATGATATATGTTCTCCCTTTATTTCTAAAGGATAAAAGGATATTTACAAGGGGTTTGAAGACCCACCCTAATCAGTAATCACTCTCTGATCACTGGCCTCAGGGCTTACCAGTCTGGCTAAGCACTAGGATTGTTGGTGATGCTTAGAAAATACTCAGGTCTGGCAGCACCCATAGCTCAGTAAGTAGGGCACTGGCCACGTACACTGAGGCTGGTGGGTTCGAACCCGGCTCAGGCCTGCTAAAACAACAATGACAATTGCAACAAAAGAAAAATAGCCGGGTATTGTGGCAGGTGCCTGTAGTCCCAGCTACTTTGGGGGGCTGAGGCAAGAGAATCACTTAAGCCTGAGAGTTTGAGGTTGCTGTGACCTGTGACACCCCGCACTCTATCCAGGATGACAGCTTCAGACTGTCTCGAAAAAAAAAAGAAAAAGAAAAATACTCAAGCCTCTCCCCAGAACCACTCTCAGAGTATTACTCACAAGATCAAGGACTTACTTATTTTACATGCCCTATGCATGAGGCTGATGCACACATACCTGGGGATCCCAGTCTGCAATCTTGCCACTAAAGTGTGATCTGAAGACCAGCAGCTTCAGCAACACTCTTGTCATGAACACAGGGTCTCATGCTCAACTCCTGTGTCTCACCACCATGTCCAGGTGATTCCTGCACACAGTAAATCCTGGGACTACATGGTTTCTTGCTTTCTGGATGTGGTGTCAAAACTGTAGAGTCTGCTCTGGGCATGTGGTGGGATCACATCCTCAGCCCTCAAGGTCCAGGGTTCATTCTTGCTCATATTCTCGTCTACAGCACCAGTCACTCTTATGCCCTCATCCAGGCTCGAGATTTTAAATAGCAATTATATGGTGTCACCCCCAAATCTATTTTTAAGCCTCAACATTTCTCCTCATCTCCAGATATGTCTGGCCAGCTGCCTCTACAGTTCCCTCCCCTCTACTCCTAGTGGACACCTCCTCCACTGAATGCCTGGGATTCCTCTTCCTCAAACACACCCCCGCCAGAGTTGTCCCCATCTCTACTGATGGCAGCTCCATCCTTTTGCTCACACAGTCCACAGCTGTGTGTGTCCTCCTGGACTCCCCTTCCTCACATCCCAGATGCATTAGAAGATGCTGTAAAGTCCATCTTCAAAACGTATCCAAAACCCATCACTTCCCTGGATTCCCACTACTCAAACTGGATCTGCAGTCTGGAATCCTCCCCTTCTTTCTTGCTCCTCCACTGCCCCCTACCTCTCAGTTCATTTCTCAGCATAGTAGCCAGAAACCCTGTTAAACCAGAAGTCCTACCATGTCCTCCTTCTACTCAAAACCATCGTTTAGCACTCCACCTCAATCAGAGCAAAGGTCACACCCTTTCCCCACCCTCCAGGCCTACCTGCTCCAGCCCCACCTCTAACCTCATCTTGGTGACTCTCTGTCCAGCCCTCCTGGCCTCATGCTCTTCCTAGAACACAGACACCTTCCTGTTCTAGTGCCATTGTAGCTGAAGGTTCCCCCTGCCTGGAAATAACTTCCCCAGACATCATTATTGATAATTCATCATGTCCCTCAAATATTTCCTCAAAGGTTCTCAAATATTTCCTCAAAGGTCACCTTTGCAACAAGACCCATGCTGACCACCCAGCACAATAACCACATCCCTGTCCACACACCCTCTGGGTCATGCTCTGGTAGGACTGACCATCTTATAACTTAAAACACTTTTCTTATTTGCTCTGCTCACAGAACATAATCTCTTCCCTCTAGAACACATGTTCCACAAAGCTTGCAATTTTTCTAGTGTTTTCTTTTCTTTTTTGGCTGGGGCTGGGTTTGAACCCACCACCTCTGACATATAGGGCCAGCATCTTACTCCTTTGAGCCACAGGTGCCGCCCAATTTTTCTAGTTTTTACCTTAGTGATGTTTCCAGAAGCAAAGTCACTCTGTCCTATACCTGGCAGACAAACTTCTCACACTCACATGGATGCCACCTGTGCCTTTCTCCCTTGTTGTGGGCCCTCCCTCACCCTCCTTCCATGCTGACCTTTCTGCACACTGAGCAGTGCACAGTGATATTTTTCTCCTTAGAAAGAACACTCCTCAACAATGGGTCCAATTTTGCAAACAAGTATCAATCCAACTTGGAGCCTGCTTTATAAATCCATGAGTTTGTTAAGGAGCCAGCATGAAGACTACTAGAAATAAAGGCAGGGAGGGGGTAGGGAACAGAGCAGAAGAGAAAATTTACCTAAGACGAGAAGTGTCAGGATAATTCCTCTCTGCTAATTCCAGAATCTGGTTCCTTTAAAAATGTTGGGGCAGTAACACGTATAGAACTGGAGAATGTTATATTAAGTACAATAAGCAGGGCACAGAAAGACAAAAGTTATGTTCTCTGTGGCAAGTCAGAGCTAAAAAAAATTGTTTTCATGGAGGTATCAAGCATGATCGCGGTTACTAGAGACTGGGAAGGGTAGTGTCGGGGAGGAACTGAAGAGGAGTTGGTTAATGGGTACAAAAACACAGTTAGATGCCAGAAATGAGACCCAGCATTCAGTAGCACAATAGAGTGATAATCGTTACTAGGCTGAATGGGATGGCTCATGCCTGTGGCAGAATTGCTTTAGGCCATGACTTCAAGACCAGCTGGGGAAATAGTGAGACCCCATCTCTACAAACAAGTTTTTTAAAAGTTAGGTGGACATAGCATTAGCATCTGTAATCTAAACTACTCCGGGGTAAGGCAGGAGTATGTTTGAGCCCAGAAGTTTGAGGGTACAGTGAGCTCTGACAATGCTACTTACACTCAAGCCTATGCAAAATGAGACCCTGTAAAAAAAAAAAACAAACTTTTTTTAACGCAATGATTTATTCTATATTTCAAAATAATGAGAAGAGAAGATTTAGTCTAATTTAGAACATTCCCTACAAAAACAAATGCTAAATGTTTGAGGTGATGGATATCCTAATTACCCAGATTGGATCATTTTACATTATATACTGGTATTAAAATATCACATGTACCCAACAATTACAGACAATTATTCTGCATCCATAAAAATTAAAAATAAATTTAAAATAAAATAATAAGGGTGGGGAAAAAATCGAAAATGCCATCTAGGAAAGAGCCCTAGAAGGAGAGCAAGAGCTGGACAGATGTGAAAATTCTACTTCTGTGTGCAGGACCCCCTCCCCCCGCTGGGCCATGTGTCAGCCCCTGTGATCACAGATCCTTCTGGGACAAGGTTCGATTGAAGGGACAAGGACAATGGAACAGTGAGGATAACCCTGCAGAGGAGTGACCACACAAAGTCCATGAAGGACTGAGACCCAACTGGGCACACTTGGCTTCTCAAGGCTGCAGCAGACTCAGCACAGCAAACACAGAGATTCTGGAAGGTTCTCAGGTCTTTTATTTTCTCTCTTGCCTCTCTCATGGGAAGAATTTGAGAAAACAAATTTATATTCATATTCTTATTTTCAGTAGGGAAGCAACTCAGTGCACCATGAAGTTGAGAGGGATGGAGACCTCACACCCCTACCTCTCTGCAACAGAAAAGATAATCAGGAAGGGACACAGGTCACTGTGGGAGGAAGGCTCACCATGAACAGAAGGTAGGCTGCCCTCCCCACCTCCTCACATTAGGCAGACAGGGATGCAGAGTCATTCAGAAGCATTTGCAGAAGAAGTCAGAGGCTCCTGAAGTCACAAAGGGGAGGCGTGAACAGTTAGTCCCACACAAGGCAGCTGTCTCAGGCTATAGAAAAAAATAAGGAACCAAATGAGAATAGTCATAGCAAGTGGTGACACTGAACAGTGTACTACACTCTCACAATGTCCCATCAAGGAAGCCCCACAGCCCAGCTCTGCTCCAACCCACCCTCATATCATACCCCCCTGAGTCTCACCTTTACAAGCTGTGAGAGACACATCCGATCCCTGGGCACTGTCAGTAACTGAGGTAGAACAAAACAGGACCCGGTCAGAGCCCACAGAAGATGTGACTACAGGAGGAATTATGTGACTGGGAGCTCCACCATGGACTCCTGTCTACACTATCTTAAAAATCAGAGATCACCGTCCCCCATACTTACTTGCAGCCTGAGTGTAGCTCCCTCCTTTTCCACCTGTGGGAACAAAATGCTCCATGAGATGCCAGGCAGCAGGCAGGGCCATGAGGTCCTAGAGGAACCCCCTAGTCTTGGACCCCAGAGAAGTTTCCAGAACTCTGACTGAAGATCCAGGGGAGGATCAGAAATCACCAGAGAAGGAAAGAGTGGATCAACTGCCTCCCTGGAGGTCTGTCCTAAGCAAGGTCCTTCCTCTCTGACCTGTGATCACAATCATCACTTTAAACCTCTGCCCTTCGGGCAGCACCTGTGGCTCAAAGGAGTTGGGCGCCAGCCCCATAGTCCGGAGATGGCAGATTCAAACCCAGCCCCGGCCAAAAAATGCAAAAAAAAAAAAGAAAGAAAGAAAACCAACTTTGTCCTTCGCTGTCACATGTGCTATACAAAACAGTGTTGGCACACACGGCCCTGGCTGGGTAAGCAGGTGTGTGTGGATAGAACTTCCCAATGCTACCTGGAGTTGAAAACCCCACTGGGACAAAAAAAATACAGACCCTGCCCCTCACTCCTTCCCTACCTGACCTCTTCTTCCTCCACATCACAACCACGGCTCCAATGAGTACAGTTCCAAGAAGAACCAGGCCAGCAACGATGCCCACCATGAGGATGCTGGGCTGGGAAGATGGCTCTAAGAAAAGACAGGAAGGTGAGGGGCCTGACCCCAGGTCTCAGCCTTGACCTTGCTGAAGGGCTCCAGAAGGCCCCTTTCCTCAGAAGGGATGTGATGCCCCCACCTCCCTCTTACCCCATCTCAGGGTGAGAGGCTCCGGCAGCCCCTCATGCTGCACATGGCACGTGTATCTCTGCTCTTCTCCAGAAGGCACCACCACAGCTGCCCACTTCTGGAAGGTTCCATCTCCTGAAGGCCTGGTCTCTATAAGCTCCGTGTCCTGGATCTGATCCTCCCCATCCCGCTGCCAGGTCAGTGTGATCTCCGCAGGGTAGAAGCCCTGGGCCCAGCACCTCAGTGTGACCTCAGGGTCAGAGGTGGGGTGGTGGGTCACACGTGCCTCTGGGGGATCTGAGGGGAAAGAGTCAGAAAAGTCATCCCTCATGGGACACTCCAGCAGCACTCATGTGACATCCTGAGAATGGACAGGACAACTAGGGTGGGGAACGGAGTGCAAAACCCAGACGCCAGCCTTGACCCAGGGGTCTGGGATGATCTCCTGTTCCTTGAAACTTCCAGTCTCTAAAGAGGAGAACTGGGACTTCTGGTCCCGACCGAGTTGAGGCTGAGTGACCAGGAAGGGCTGAGTGAGGAAGCGAATAGGACTGAGAGAAAAGGTCATGGTGCCCAAGGCTGCCACAGGGTCAGAGGTAACCGCTGACCAGTATTTCAGGGATTGTCTGTCCCTCCCGACCCCGGGAGACTTCATCCCTTAACTGTCCCCGAGGGGAGGCCAGGCCCTCAGAGTCACTCTCTGGTACAGGAGCTGGACACTCAGGGGGCGTCTTCCTGCTCTGGACCAGAGCGAGGGCGATATTCTAGCATCCAGCCCATTCTCCTTCCCTCCTTGTGCACGGGGAGCCGGGAATCTACAGGTGTGGGAGGCGCCCCCGCCCCTCGTACCCGCGCGCTGCAGCGTGTCCTTCCCGTTGTCCAGGTGTCTGCGCAGCCACTCCACGCAGGTGCCCTTCAGGTAGGCCCTGTAACTCTCGGCCACACGCTCCGCCTCCCACTTGCGCTGGGTGATCTGAGCTGCCGTGTCCGCCGCGGTCCAGGAGCTCAGGTCCTCGTTCAGGGCCATGTAGTCGGCGCCGTCGTAGGCGTACTGCAGGTACCCGCGGAGCAGGCGCCCGTCAGGCCCCACGTCGCAGCCATACGTCGTCTGGTAAGTGTGAGACCCTGCCCCGCCCCCGCGGTCAGCCCCGCCCCGCGCCGACCACCCCGCGGGGATTTTTTTCCCAAACTGAAAACGCAACCGGGTGAAAGTCCCCGCGGGCCCTTCCCGGGGCGAAGGTCTCAGGGGTCCCGCATCCTCGGGGTGACTCTCGGACCCGGAGACTCAGACGACGCAGGCTGGTCTGTGGGGTCGGGAGGGGTGGTGACCTGGGCCCCGGGCCCGGGGTCACTCACCGTCCTCGCTCTGGTTGTAGTAGCCGCGCAGGGTCCTCAGGTTCACTCGGTCAGTCTGTGCCGAGCCCCTGACGCTCCGTGTCTCCCGCTCCCAATACTCCGGCCCCTCCCGCTCCACCCACGGCGCCCGCGGCTCCATCCTCGGATTCTCCGCGTCGCTGTCGAACCGCACGAACTGCGTGTCGTCCACGTAGCCGACAGCGATGAACCGGGGCTCCCCGCGGCCGGGCCGGGACTCGGAGGTGTAGAAATACCTCATGGAGTGGGAGCCTGGGACGAGGAGGGGCTGAGACCGGGCGCGACCCTCCTCCCGGCGCGGCTCCCCGGTAGTGCGTCCCCGCCGGGCGGTCCTCCCGCCCTCCCCGCGGAGGCCATTTCACTCCCGACCCCGCACACACCTGCCCAGGTCTCAGTCGGGACCAGGGCCGTCGACAGCAGCAGGAGGAGGGTACGGGGGGCCGTGACCCCCATCCTCGTAGTCTGAGGAGACCCTGAGTCGCGGCACCTCTGCCGAGACTTAATGATAGGCAATCGCGGCGACGCTGATTAGTGTCTCTGGAAACCTACACCCAATGGGATTAAGAGCTGATATGACGTCATCAGTATCCAGGAAGAAGGACCTGACCATGGTTAGGAGAGGAAGAAATGAACCTTCGAAGAGATGGGGAATCCCCAGCGCTAAGCTTTTCCACCTGACACCGCTCTAAGCCTCTAAGGCAGGCGTCCTCAAACTTTTTAAACAGGGGGTCAATTGTCTGTCCCTCAGACCGTTGGAGAGCCGGACTATAGTTTAAAAAAAAACAACTATGAACAATTTCCTATGCACACTGCACATATCTTATTTTGAAGTAAAAAACAAAATGGGAACAAATACAATTTACACCAACACATGTGGCCCGCTGGCCGTAGTTTGAGGACCCCTGCTTTAAGGACTGAAACCCTGAAAGCCACGCCTAGGACCTGGGACTTTGCCCTGACCCTGCTTCTCCTGCACCAAGCACGGTTTGTCACACTGTCTCCTGAGCCTGGCCCAGGACTGACCCCCAGTCTGGATCCAGCCCCTTCCCTGAATCCTCTCCCTGAACTGGACTCTGCCTGGTACTCCTTTCCTCCCCGTCTGGACTCTTCTAGAACAAAACTCATCCTCGGGGAACTTGATGCCAGAGTAAACTCTGGCTGGGTTGCAGGCAGTCAGGGAAGCCTATGATGTTCAGTCAGCACACAGAAAGCAAGCAGGGAACCGGCAGGCCCTACACTTAGTAATGACCCTATTAGTGGGGGCCTTATATAATGAGGGAAATCTGAATGGCATCGCCCACAGGGAGAATGCCCTCTGACGATGCCGATGGAGACCAAAAAATACCACGAATGGCCAAGAATCATTGGATTCTAGGAAGAGACCAAGAATACTTCCCTAAAGCCTTCAGAGACAACACCACCCTGCTTATACCTCGATTTTGAGTTTATAGTTTTTCGAACTGTGACAAAATTAATTTCTATTATTTTAAGCCACAAAGTTTGTGATAATTTGTTATTGCAGCCCTGGAAATGTAATACACATGGTATGATAATTGTGGATTAGAATGACCTATGTTTTCATTTCTCTCTATAGAGTAACCCCCATGAGGGCAGAGACTATATCTGCTTGTTGATTATTTAAACTGCTCCTGGGACACAGAATATTCTATATTAGACATAAATGGATATTCTTTTCATAAGTAAATGGAAAATTTTAGATTGCCTGAAAGAAAGGGGTTATTTAGAAAATAATTTTATGTTATTAGTCAGAAAGGTGAAAAACACAAAAGGAAAAGACTATTTTCTATGTAACCTAGAGTATTAGATGAAAATTTCACGTAACTTCTCTGACAAAATACATAACAGGTGTTCTACAATGATTTTTATAATAGATGAGAATGCAAACAACTTTTGCTCTTTTCACTTAAATTCAAAGGCACAAGTTAGGCATGATTTTATGATGAAAACTGCTTGGCTTGGTGCCCGTAGCTCAGTGGTTAGGGCACCAGCCACATACACCCAGGCTGGAGGATTTGAACCTGGCCCAGGCCTGCTAAACAACAATGACAACTGCAACAAAAAAATAGCCAGGCGTTGTGGCAGATGCCTGTAGTCCTAGCTACTTGGGAGACTGAGGCAAGAGAATCACTTAAGCCCATGAGTTGAGGTTGCTGTGAGCTGTGATGTCACCACACTCTATAGAGGGTGACATAGTGAAACTCTGTCTGAAAAAACAAAAATAAGAAAAAACCCCAGACTGCCCTGCCACTAAATCTGCATAGCTGAACAATAACCAGGATCAACTTTAGGTAAAGCACTACATTGCTGCAAAACTTTGCAAGGTTGATCTTGGATGTGCTTCATGTCCACACGTGGTTTACTTAAGCTTGAAAGTCTTTCTTGTTTCTTCCAAAGCTTTTACACCCGTGGGAGGCTTCCACTGGCTACCAGGTTGCAAAAACTTCGTCACAGTGGGCAGGTTACTGATTCTGGTTTCCAGGGCTTGTAGTGCACAAATCACAGCCTCCGAGCAGAGACCAAAGATCAAAACAATTACTATTTTAGCACCACGCAGGAAATCTGAGCCCCACTACTATACTCATAGACTGCGTTCCCTCCTTCAGCACAGCCAGGGAACAGACACCAGG
>CAUYON010113070.1:0-10609 GCA_963573935.1 Arctocebus calabarensis
CATCACAGCTCACAGCAACCTCCAATTCCTGGGCTCAAGCGAGTCTCTTGCCTCTGCCTCCCAAGTAGCTGGGACTACAGGCACCCGCCACAACACCTGGCCATTTTTTGGTTGCAGCCGTCATTGTTGTTTGGCAGGCCCCGGCTGGATTTGAACCAGCCAGCTCAGGTGTATGTGGCTGGCGCCTTAGCCCATTGAGCCACAGGCGCCGAGCCAGGACTATATATTCTTAAGTTCAATCTGTTCAGATTGGTCTGACCACGCTTCAGGACAGAAGTATAACAATGATTATCTTCATAAGAAACTATTTAACTTAAGTTCCTAGAGGAAGTTCCAGATGCAGCAAGGTCAATCTCAACTTTCAATCAGGCCAAGACGTAGTCCTACCTCCAGCCTGGGCCACTGGGCCCTCAGAGACAGAGCTGCCATCTGTCCAGCTGTGCAGTTGAATATTGCACATGAGCCCATGTCTAAGGAGGTGCCATTTATATCACAGCTGTTGGAGACATCTATATGTATTATGATATTTTTCTGGTCATAAAAACTCATTATAAAATGCATTTTAGCAAAGTCAGGACAGATACTTTTCTGACAGATGGAAGTAAAGTATTATCGTGACAAAGGGAATCTTCTTTTAATTGGCGCAAAGGCGCCATGTAAGCTAGGATAGTCTCATATCAAGGAATTTGCTTTTTCTCCCTGCAGCCCACATGGCCACTTATTTAGTGGATCTCCTGGTACACGTCAGGGAGGAAGGTTGTCATAATGAGATGGTCTGTTCACTATTCTGTCCCCTCCCACCGGGAGCTCCTTGTCCATTTCTGTGTCTCTAGCACAAAGCCCAATGTCTGGCTCATGAAGGTGCCCAATAAATGTTTGTTGGATGAATGAATGAAATTCTGTACCCTTCAACACCTATTCCAGGGTCTACCGCATAGCACATTAAAAATGGATGTCATTAGCCAGGCCCAATGGCTCACACCTGTAATCCTAACATTCTGGGAGGTCAAGGTGGTTGGAATGCGTGAGCTCAGAAGTTTGAGACCAGCCTGAGCAAGAGTGAGACTCAGTCTCTACTAAAAATAAAAAAACTAGTCCAGTATTAGGGAGGGCACCTGTAGTCCCAGCTACTTGGGAGGTTGAGGCAGGAAGATCTCTTGAGCCCAAGAGTTTGAGGTTGCTGTGAGCTATGATGACCACACTGTACTCTAGCCTGGCAACAGAGGGAGATTGTCTAAAAAAAAAAAAATGTTTTGATGAACCAAACCAATTCTATCTGCAGATTGGGAATCTCTCTTTTTGCCTCAGAGACCACAGGGACATTAAAGTGTAGGAGTATTATAATTTTCCTCTTACAACCTGAAACTAAGAATTTGTCTAAAGAACAATATGTTTCTCTCCACGTTTCAAGGGTCAGCAGGGAAGGAGGAGGTGTTTGCAGCCGAGCCGAGGTGACATGGATACGGGAAAAGCTAGTGGAGGGAAACTGTGGGAAAACATTTCCTGTTCTTGTCTCAGGACACTGACACATGTTTTCTCAAAGTGTCCAAAGTGCTGGAGGAGCTCAAATGACATACTTCACAGGTGGACTCAGTGACTCTGCTGGAACTCCGTGCTGGGGGATTCTATGTCGGCAAGGGGGTCCTATCCAGGACAAACAATTCTGCTGCCTCCCACTCCCTCTGTCTGAGAGTCCCAAGTCCCCTGACCTCCTGGGATTTGCTTTCCCTTGAACTTCCCTGGGGACCCTTGGAACACACAGCTGTATTTCTCCTGGAGTTGGGAACATGTGTGTCATGGCAAAGTTGTCAGACCTGGAATCTGAAGAATGGGACAACGTGACAATGTGAAAACCTAATTGCTGTAGTATTAGCTCTTTATCTGGTGATTATGAAACCAAGGATTGTTCATTATTAAAATGAATCCAAAAGAGAATAGAAAAATGTGAAGGAGAAAATTACTTCCACACCCACCTTGCCCCTACCAAAGATTAACGTACTGACAGGCTCGGCGCCTGTGGCTCAAGCAGCTAAGGCGCCAGCCACATGCACCTGAGCTGGCAAGTTCAAATCCAGCCTGGGCCCACCAAACAACAATGATGACTGCAACCAAAAAATAGCCGGGCATTGTGGCAGGCACCTGTAGTCCCAGCTACTTGGGAGGCAGAGGGGGGAGAATCGCTTGACCCCAAAAGTTGGAGGTTGCTGTGAACTGTGATGCCACAGCACTCTACCCAGGGCGATAGCTTGAGGCTCTGTCTCAAAAATAAATAAATAAATAAATAAATAACATACTGACAAATTGGTCTGCGTCCCTCCAGACCATTTCTGTGGTATTTGTCTATATTGCTGCCTCTATTCACTCATTCGTGGCCCATCAAGATATTAAAATAATCCATACCATATTATTTTTGTAATCTCTTTTTAAATTTGATAACATGTTGTGAATAATTTGCTTGTCAATGAAAATATTTTTACCTTATCTTTTAAAATACTAATGAATTTAACCCATTCCTGGTTTGATGTGCATTTAGGTTATTTCCCTTTTTTAAAAATGTTTTTGGTTATTATATACAACCCCAACATAAAATTCTTTATATGCATATCTTTGAGCATTTGTTGCTTGTGAAATTAACCTTTAATAGGAAAACATAAAATCTACCTTTAGGCCCAACATACGTAAAAGTCTCATTGATACACGCACAAGCACACACGTGCACACAGCAAAGCACGCATACGAAGCAGCCTACCAGGTACCAAGCACCGTGTTGAGGATAAGGTGACAGGATAGTCATAAATCTGGCCTCTGAGAACTCACTATCTAGATAAGGTGATGGTATTTCTAATGAATAAAAGACTTTTTTACCAACAATTTAGCCATGGAACTACGGAAATTGGAAGGAAGGAAGGGGGAGGGAGGGGGAAGAAAAGAGGGAGGGCCAAAGTCCATTATCTCCCTTAAGGTAAAAAACAAAAAGAGGGCATCAGGAACAAAAAAGCAAAGAATTCATGATATCTCATCAAAGACATGGCACCATACTCCACATTCACTGCTGTGTGCCAGGCACTTTATGGTTTTCCCTGTTTTAAAACTCAACACAGGCCTCTACAGAAGATGGTAATATCCACGAGGAAGACTCATAACAGAGCAAGGAATCACACCCATGGCTGCAAACCTTGAACTCCAAAGTCTCTCTTTCCTGGTGGGCAGTACAGCGCGGTGTGAATGCATCAATGTTAGCAGCGGTGACGTCGGCAATGGTAGTGGCCATGTGGCGGCTGGAGTCATGGCAATGACAGTGGTGGTTGTAGAAGCAGCAGTGTGGTGCTGATATCAATGATGGTGTTGGTTACTGATATTGTGTTGATGTTGGTGGTGTTGGCAACAGTTGGTGACAGTGGTGGTGGCCACAGTGGCAATGGTGGTATTGTAGCAGTGCTGATGATGGTGATGCTACTTGAGATGGTAAGAGTGCTCATGTGCTGCCAGAGTTGTTGGTGACAGTGGTGACAGTGGTGATGATGATGATGGTGACGGTGGTGATAGTGATGGTGGTGGTGGCAGTGATGGAAGTAGTGAGGGAAGGTGGGTTAAGGATCAAATTAAATGCAAGTTTCAGCCCTACTACAAGGTGCACCAGGAAACTGCCAGAAAACATGACCATTTCAACCACGCAAGTCACTGGGAACCTTCCAGCATAAGCTGCATTTCTAAATAACGATCAGGACCAAGGCAAGGCCAGAGTAAAGCCACAGAAAATCACACTAGCTCTGGGGCTCTCGCTGACAACATCTTTGTTGATTGCTCTCTCTCCACTCTGAAGAGGAACCACCTCACCTTCTGCCCCACCCAATAAAACGGCTCGGTAAATATAATTACTTGCACCATCTAATCAATAGCGGATTGCTCCTGGCCCCTGCTTGCTCAATATCAGTGTCTGGGATCACAGAATCCTGGTACTCCCCTCAAGATGTCAATTTCTGCTTAATGTTAGATAAACCACATCTATCAACCCCATCCGTTAATGAGATTTTATTGTGTCATTAATAATACACATCCTTAAAAAAATGCTTTCCGCTAATATAACATGAAATATGAGGTTTAAAATATTCTCCATTTCCCAGTCACATAACTCCCAATTGCCAATTGAACAGCCCGAATCAATGTTGTATTAAGCAATCTCAGAAAGTGATTATGGAATTTGAGAGTCAACCGACGGGTAGGCAAAGAGAAACTATTTTCCCATTGATTTTTCGAAGAGAGAGAGGGAGAATTAAGAAGTAGTCTCCATCCATATTAAGATGGCTGGTAGTAGAACTTAATTTACAGAGTTTGTAACCCCTAGTGCGGGTTAGTTCTTTGCCCTGAGTTTGGATCACGAGTTCCAAAGGAACACAGGGCACTAAGGTCTCCTCGACCCTGTAACATATGAGCACCAGAGCTCAGCAAAGACGTCCTCATTAGAAACACATTGCCACTCGCATGTGGCCAGGATGCCTGCTGCTGAAGTTCATTTGTATATACAATAAACACCGGGTGAGCAGCCCAGTTCTGAGAGGAGCTGTCTCCACATGAGCTCCCAGGACAGAAACCCTAGGGATGTCAGACCACGACACAAAACAAAAACAGCTGCAGGAAAACACAGGAGACGAGGAGAGGTGCCACAGAGTAATTAAGTGGTCCCAAGTATTCTTGATCTGGAAAAATCATTTTAATTGCCTCACTGTTCTGTTCACCCTGTAGAGAACTCGGCTCACTTTTCTCTAGTTCCTTTTCATTTTGAATAAGATGATCATGAGCTCCATCATCCCAGAGTTTGGGGCTCTTAAAAGAAAGGCAGACAGGCTTTGCATGAAAGGAAGTTGTCTGTAAATATTTTGTCAGTAATTCAGCCTGATTTTCTACCACAGAGTTCACCAATTATTTAATTAGTAACTTAATTGAATAGCAAGTTACATCAACAGAGGAAAGCTGTATTTTGGGGCTGCCACACATACAAGGAGTAAAATCTTTTCTGAGCTAGTATGACGACACTTGAGGTTTTCTCCCACAGACCGTCTGGGCCCTGGCCAGCTACTTCTGCAGGTTCTGATGTGTGGGGCTGAGTATGCAGCCCCATGAATGCTTGTATGCAACTGAAGATTTAGGGGTGTGTATGCATGCATTGATGTACATGGAACATTCCAGAATCTTGGATCCATAAGTTATATCCATGCCACTGTTTACCCAGTTGTGGATAGACATGTGACTTTCCTGCCCAAGAACTGCAAGAAGGTGAGACATGTGACTGTAGGTCCCAGGTTCCTTTATTGGGTCTCTGACAGAAACTGCTTATTTCTGCGTAGAAGTGTCAAAGAGATCAAATAGCTGTTTAACGTCACCATATAGACTTCTCTGTGTGAGCAAAGCCTGGATGCCTGGATCTATCTGTCTCTCTCTCTCTCTCTCTCTCTCTCTCTCTCTCTACCTCCCTTTATCTCTTTGCTCCTCTCCCTGTCCCTCTCTTTTCCTTCTCTAAAAAAAAAAAAAAATCAATGGGAAATATTTTATCCCTATCTATCCATCAGTTTTCTCTCGGATTTCATAATCACTGTCTGAGATTGCTTAATATAACATTGATTTGGGTCACAGGGTCCTTCTAAATTTGGGTGGCAGTGATTCTAGAATTGTTCTTTCTTTCTTTCCTATTTTTCTCTTTGAACAAGTACATATTCCACTTAAAAAAAAAAAAAATCTCCCAAAGACTCAGGTCATCCTCTACCTTCTTTCTCTTGAACATGTATAGTTTCCTTTATCACTTTTTGAAATCTTTTCCTACTGTTTCATTAGGCCCTAGAAAGAACTGTGGCAACCTGGTAGATATAATTTCAAACAAGAGCCCTTCTTCCAAGGCAGTGGCAAAAGGTGAATAGCATGTGTAAGCTGCTACCTTTGTGGGACAAAGGGAAGACCTAGCCCATGTGTTTGTATTTATATTTGCATAAGCATAAATATGTTTGTATTTATATTTGCATAAATCTAAATATAAATATGTGGTGTGTTAGTTGTGCAAGGGATAGGAACAAGACTTTTCCCTGAATAGTTTATATTGTTAGATTATAGAGCTATGTGGATATGATATCTGTTTAAGAAATTAAAGATAACAAATTAAAAAACAAAAACCAAGAAAGCATTTACTTGGGTTGCTCAGTTGGCCTTTGGGAAGTTGTATGACTATGACCTACAGAATATTTTCTTTGGAAAATTGGCAAAATTTTAAAAATGCGTTGGTATGGTCTGCCAAACTCACCGATCAGCTACAGAACCCTTCTGCTACACGAGGACAATTGACTTAGAGCTCTGGAGACACACCTGAAGGAAACTCTAATGAGGTCGCCCAGGATGGTGTATTTCTATGTATGGAAGCAGCTGGGAAGAGGCAAGGTGAGAGCTGAGGAGACTGTCAGATGCCCAAGTCTAATAATAGAACATAGGACTGGAAATTTGGGAAACTGAGGCAAGGCAGTTGCCTTAGGGGAGAGATTTTCAGGTGGAATCCATTTTCTTGTAACCCTCAATTATGATGAACCACTTTGAGAAGCCAGTATTAATAATAATGAATGTTCTCTTCCAACAAGATGTCAAAGGTGGTCACTTCTACCCTGCAGAGTGCCAACATGGCAGGTCCCCAGGAGGGGAGCTCCCCTATGGCTCCACTTCATTGAAATGAAGGGTCTATCTGTGCCTAGAGTAGACCAAACAGCTGCAAACAAAACACAGCCTTTCCCTCTGCTCTTTTGTTGTCCTTGTTTTTTATTTTTTTCCACCTTCATCCAAAACACCATCGTCTATTCTCTTGTTTTTTCTTCACAAATCCCACATGGACAAGACAGCAGATTACTAAAGGCACACAACACAGATTTTTTTCTTTCTTTCTTTCTTCCATCTTAAAGCAAAATTTCAAAACCATACTTCAGTTTGTTTCAAAGCAGCATTCTGATTGATCCACTTTATTTTGATGGCTGCAGCAAATACCTGTGTGAGAAGATGAGCAGTGAAAACAACACAGCAGACGCATCGGCTGGAGACGGTATTTATGTGTAAGTGATACTAAGACTAAGCAGGGTAGTTCAATAGTAAAATGGGCTGGTTTTAGGGCTGTTACCTTTAAGAAAATAACACTAATACAAGACACATGTGGGTGCTGGCCAGGACGTGTCCCCAGAGTTCCCAGGCAGCCCAAGCGGAGATCAAGGCTGGAAGCTCAGCCCTAACTGATCCCAGGTCAGAATCTGGTAATGTAATTTGCTGCCAAAGTGGTGGTGGCCAAGTGTTCCCAGTGCCACATCAGGAGGTTTTATTTTGACCTCTTAGATTGCAGAATCATTGACCTTTAAAGTGTGAGATCTTTAAACTTTGCCTGGTTCTTTTTCAAAGGAGTAGGCCCAGAGAGGTTAAGTGATTTACCCAAGGTCACACAGCAAATCCATAGCCCAACCAAGACTAGCTCCTTCTTAAGAGTTGTTTTTTGGTCAGTAGTTGCCAAAGAAATCAGGTGAACCATACATCACCTGTATTCAAGCACCATGATTGGTTAGGGTACCACTCTAATTCTGAAAGATTTTTATGATAAGATATCCCTCAAAGCACTGTTCTAATGAACCAAAAATACATATAAAACCAATAAAAAATATATCATTTGGGATTCCTCAACTTGTGATCGCTGCTTCTCTCTCTCTCTCACTCTCTCTCTTTCTGCCTTTCTTTTGAGTCTTGGCTTAAAGGTCACCCATCAGAGACACACTTTCTAAGGACCCAAGCCAAACCTGCCCTCTCCCTTCCCTTTCCCAGTCACTTCCTATTATCTTCCTTGTTTCCATCACTGTCTGAAAGTCTCATGTTTGTTCATCTTTTTATTTCTTTATTGTCTTTTTCCCCTTTTAGAATATGAGATCTAAGAGGGCAAGGATCCTTGACTGCTTTGCTCAGGCCATTTCCCCAATCCTGGGCACAGTAGGTGCTCTCTCTCTCTTGCTCATTCATCCATGTAATTACAGATAGAAGAATCCCAAATCATATATTTTTTATTGTTTGTGTGTGTGCTTTTGGTTCATTAGTGTACTGCTTTGGGGGATACATCATCATAATAATCTTTCAGAATTAGCGTGGTACCCAGACCAACCATGGTGCTTAAATAGAGGTGATGAATCAATTCTACTCCAGACACCACTTTTCCTTCCCTAAAAGGGAAGTGCATCCTCCTGTGTTCTGCCTGAAACACCCACCCCGCCCCACCCTACCTCACCTGCCCCAGGCTGGAAAGCCTTTGAAGGCAGAGATACTTGTATCTGCAGCAGTGCTTAGAACTGTATCCTGCCGATGTTGGTTTGAAAATTTAACTGAACCAGGTGAAGTGGCTCACGCCTGTAATACCAGCACTCTGGGAGACTGAGGCAGGTGGACTTCTTGAGCTCAGGAGTTTGAGACTAGCCTGAGGAAGGGTCAGACTACATCTCTACTAAAAATAGAGAAACTAGCCAGGTGTCATGATAGGTACCTATAGTCCCAGCTACTGAGGAGACTGAGGCAAAAGGATGTCTAGAGCACAAGAGTTTGAGGTTGCTGCAAGCTATGGCCCCAGCACTCTACCCAAGGGGATAAAGTGAGACTCTGTCTCAAAAAAATAAAATAAAAAATAAAATTGAGATGGGAACATAGGTCAAAAAGTTTGGGAGCCTGTCCAAAAATATAAACCAACATCCCTTTTCTAAACCATTGCACAAATGCATGCATTTAGATGGAAAGCATCTGTTATAGCTAATTAATATGTTTTGGTATCTTCCTTTCATCTGAACTTGAAGTGGGGCATGACCAAAACCCAGGGTTAAATGAAGCTATGTTGGACCAAATTCTTATTTGTGTCTCCTAAACAACTACTTCCAGTTGGCTTTCTGTGGGTGATTGTAGGGTCAAATTGCATCGCCATCTCCAGCGAATGTGACAAAAGACTGCTTCGTCTGTCATCTCTAGGGACATCTAGGAATGGTGCTCAGAGGTCCCTTAGCCCAAAACAGGGCAGAAGACACTGAAGGAGCCATCAGTCTGGTGGGCAGCCCCACCCTCAGGTAGCCAGAATACACCTTTGGCTGGGACTGCCAGGGGTGCCAGAGGTGAGAGCAACGTATTTGGAATAAGAGCTGAGCTCTGATCACAGCTCTCTCAGTTATGGGCTGGGCGACGTTGGGCCACTGGATGTCAGTTTTGCTTCCAGGCCCCACATAGCCAGGACCAGACCCCACTTCAGGACTTTGCACCTGCTGGCTGGTTCTTATTTCATTGTGTGGCTGTCAGCTCACATGGCGTTTCTCAGAGAGGCCTTCTCCCATGGCCTCCTCCAAAGGACCCCACACTATTCTCTTTCTGTTGAATTCTCCTTCTTCCCAGCTCTTCCATGAACTCCCAGTCCTGAAATCGTCCCATCTGCCTGCTGGGTGTTGCTTCTCTTCTCTCTGTGCACCTGCAGCCTGCAAGCCCCCTAGCAGCCAGGACCTGGACCACGCCTGCTCTTCCCGTTGCTGTATCTCAAGCCCCTGACACGTGGCAGGTACATGATAAAGCTGTGTACAATGAAGGCAGACACAACATCCATAAACAAATGCATCTACAAGAAAACAACCCCCGAAAAGGCTGAGTGGAGCTGAGAATAGGATCAGCTACAAATGCAAGGCCCCTTCTTTGAAAGTCTTTAAAATTTCAAGACGCAACAGCAAAGCATTAAACCAAGTGTGGGACCCTTCTCAGCAACTGCACAGGTTGCCCCCCACCCCAATCCAGCCCCATCCAGAAGGTCATGATGCACACCTGGGGCAGTTATTTAGATGTGAGTATGGCCTGGGGAGATTCCCAGATCACACCATGCAGCCAGCTCCAAGCAGACACAATTTAGGCCCCACTTTCTCCTTCACCCTCTGGACACTCCAGAAGACTGTTTCCAAGTGAGTCCCGTGCCTGCTCCCAAAACCCTCTGTGAGACTCTTCCTATCTCCAGCCCCTCCTTTGATGGCATTACTGAAAAGTAGAGTCACAATATAAGTAGCTCCTGGAAAGATACTTGAGTAAGAAAACCTTCACACCAGAGAGGACAACAGTTTCAAAATCACTGGGATGGCGAAGGGTGGCGAGGTCCAGGAACAGGACCAGTTGTGCAGGTAACACGCTGCAACAGCTCCTCTGAGGGGTGAGTGAAGACTGAAATTCAGCCTATGCCACAGTTACCAAGCAGGGCACCCAGTGTAGGACTCCACCTGCCAGGGGGAGGGCACCGCTGTCCACGTGAGAAGCTGGGTGCCTGCCTGGAGAGAGAAACGTTTTCTAATTTGCACAAAAGCTCCCTGTAATTTAGCAAGGTGTCCATCTAGGACCAGAAAAAACAAGCTTTCCAAGTGTTGAGAGAACTTAAGAGTATAACTAAAAAGCAAAAAAGAAAGGGAGGGAGGGAAGGAGGGAGGGAAGGAGGGAGGGAGGGAGGGAGGGAGGGAGGGAGGAAGGAAGGAAGGAAGGAAGGAAGGAAGGAAGGAAGGAAGGAAGGAAGGAAGGAAGGAAGGAAGGAAATATCACAGGCACAGGTTGG
>CAUYON010113071.1:0-12737 GCA_963573935.1 Arctocebus calabarensis
GTGGCGGGCGCCTGTAGTCCCAGCTACTTGGGAGGCAGAGGCAGGAGACTCGCTTGAGCCTAGGAATTGGAGGTTGCTGTGAGCTGTGATGCCACAGCAGTCTATCCAGGGTGAAAGCTTGAGGCTCTGTCTCAAAAAAAAAAGATACTTGATTTGATTTTAACCTTCTGAAATGTATAAAGGCTTGTTTTTTAGCTTAATATATATATGATATATTCTACAGACTATTCCATGTCCAGTTGAGAAAAATGTGTATTCCTCAGCTATTGCATGGGATGTTCTTCATACATCTATTAGGTTCATTTGGTCTAGACAGAATAGTGTTTAAGTTTGATGTTACCTTATTGATTTTCTCTTTCAATCATCTGTCCATTGCTGAAAGTGGGTCATTCATGTCCCCTACTATTATTGTATTGCACTCTTTCTCTTTTGTCAGATTACTATTAGGTTTATGTATCTACTACATATTTAAGTGCTCTGATATTGGGTGCATATGCAGGATATCTACAATTGTTATGTCCCCTTACTGAACTGACTTCTTTATCATTATATAATGCCCTTATTTGTCTATTTTCATTGTGGGCAAGAGACATGAACAGAAGCTTCTCTGTAGAAGACAAGGACATGGTCTATAGACACATGAAAAAATATTTTTACAGTTTCTGATTTAAAGCCTATTTTATCTGATGTAAGTATAGCTACATCTGCTTTCTTTGTTTCCAGTTACATGCAATATCTTTTTCTATCCCTTCACTTTCATCTATGTGTGTCCTTATAGGTGAAGGGAATCAGTTGTTTTGAGCTTAAAATAACCTGTTATTAACTATAAGATGTTTTTTGTAAACCTCATAGCCACCACAAAGCAAAAACCTATAGATAAACAAAAATTAAAAAGCAAGGAATCAAAACATACTATTAGAGAAAATAACCACAAAGGAAGATAGTGAGAGAGAGCACACATGAAAGAAAGGAGAAAGAATAAGAAAGAAAAAAGAAAGAAAGAATCCACAAAACAACTATAAAAAATGAATGAACAAAATGACAGTGGTGTATCTCCACCCATCAATAATTACCTTAAATGTAAACAGATTAAATAATCTGATCAAAAGACATATTGGCTGAATGGATTTTTAAAAAAGACACAAGACTTTCTTTTGTTTTACTAGCCACACTTGGATTTTGCTTACTCCAGATAACTGAGAGTATAAGTTTCTTCACTCCCACACTCCTATTCCCATTTCTCTCTTTTCCTTGCCACTTTTTCTCAAAGAGATCCTGGACTAACATTTGGGCTCACCTCCCCAAATAAAGTCAATTATATGATTTATATAAACAGTAGTCAGAGAGACACTGCTAGAACCTCTAGCAAACTTATGAGATCCACTAATAGCACTTGGTCTCTGTTAGCTTTCTAAATGGCTTGGGGTCTACGGCCATACCACCCTGAACGCACCCGATCTTGTCTAAATGGCTTGGGTAGTCATTTTAGAAAATGACTGATGAACTGTTGGGTCATGCCTATAATCCTAGCACTCTGGGAGGTCAAGGTTGGTGGATCATCTGAGCTCAGGAGTTTGAAACTAGCCTGAGCAAGAGTCAGACCCTGCCTCTGAAAATCATAGCTAGGCATTATGGTGGGCGCCTGTAGTCTCAGCTACTAGGGAGGCTGAGGCAAGAGGATTGCGTGAGCCCAAGAGTTTGAGGTTGCTATGAGCTATGACACCTTGGCACCCTACCGAGAGTGACAAAGTAAAACTTTGTCTCAAAAAAAAAAAAAGGAAAAAAGAATGAGTAGCCCTAAAGAAATTCCCAAATTCTCTATATCCCAGTCATAAAAGTGATCCTTTAATGCAGTCATATTTCATCTACCGCTCTGTAAAAAAAGTGAGTATAAAGCAAATAGCTATTATTCACCTTAGGAGAGAAGGCAAAGAAGCCTTTCATTTATCTTATTTTTTCACTTCAATGAACAATAATAATATTTACTCCCTTTGTCCTCAGTTCTGTTTCCTGTTCGAAATTCTGCAGAGGTTGTCCCAAAAAACATCTCTAGAATAACTTAAATATCTCATATAAATCTAAATAAATGGCTATGGTTCCAGCTTCTCAAGGTTATTATTAATGTGGAATCTATTTCGAGGTTCAAACTGTTTGTATGTGCACACCTGAACATGCACATGTGTTTGTTTGTATAACTTGCAATTATAAGGCAGTAGTGTGAAAAAGCATGAGTTCTCAAGCCAGACAAGTTGGGGCTCAGCAACGAGTCTGCCACTTAAAGCTAAGTACATACCTACACGTTTCCCTTCATTGAACCTCAGTTTTCTTGCCTATATTTTAAATTTATCAAAATGAATAAATTACATAAGATACATAAAATTCTTGGCACAATAATAGGCAGTCTATAAACATTAGTACTCTATTATGGAGGAGAATCACATGCAACCTAAATTTCCATCAGCTGCACAATTTTTTGTGTATAAACAGTAGAAACTCAAATCTCACTGCTTTGTTCCCCTCATCTGCACCAGGAAACCTTTCTCCCTAGGGTCTCCCCAGTTATTTCTCAGGATTGCTATAAGAATTTTGTATGTAAGACCTTACTGTGGTCTTAGTTGTGGAGGCCCCAGTCCGAGGAAGCCAAAACCAGGCTTCTCACCACTGCCCCAACCTTCCAGAAAAGCATAATTTTTCATGCCCAGGGAGCAGATTTCACTTCACCCCTAAGCTATGAACTATGAGGTGTTTGAACAGAACTGGTTCATTATAAGCCCTTACTCTGACATGCTACACTGTGTTCTAATGTAGAAAAAGCCCCTCTTCCCAGCTTGTGCTGCATTTTGTCACCCGGTCTCTAAGAAGCAATGTTTGTTCCCACAAGTAATACATGGACCCTCATAAGAAGACCTCTTGTAATTTCTCCTGGGAACTCCCCTCTGCTTTTGGGCCTCAGGCATTTTCACTGGTAACAAGCTGGGGAACATACCATGTTTTCCTCCCACATCACATGCTACCTGTGTCCTGCCCACTTCTCAACAGCCCTTACCAACTGCCAACATCTGCATCTCATTGGGTGAAGCTTCTTCAGTAGCCTGCCTGCCCGGCTTGTGGGCAAGCTTCTTGGGCACAGTCTTCAACCAATGAAACATGGCAGTAGGTGTAGATAACTCTGCTGCTTGTATTCTACATTAACTATTGTAGAGTTCCTCAATATAATGAAGCTCTAATTAACCACAGTGGTAACTGGCTCTCTTCTCAGCTATCTCACTTCCCTACTCCCTTTTCAGTGTTTCTTAGGATTACCTCCCAAATAAACTACTTTGCACTAAAATCTTGATCTTCAGATTTTCTTCTAAAGAGATCTCCTTAAGGTACTTAAAGTAAGATGCCTCCTCATCTTTCAGTCTTTCTCTCTAGGCACAAAGAGCACACATCTCCTCACTGTTCCATATCCTTCAGGTAAAAGCAACACATATCAATAGACCACCAGTTCCTCAGGCATAGCTAAGCTGATGAGTCCAACTCGACCCCTGGTCCCTCTGCTACAAATGCAAGTATCCTCCCATATACAAAGGTCCCCTGCCTCTAACAAGAATTTTGTCTGGGTTGGGTGACCTTTCTACAGAGGGTGCCAAAAAATGTACTCACATTCTAAGAAAGGAAAAAACTGGATGAAAATTGTAATACTTCATATATACCGATAATGTTTATCTTGTACATTGTGTCTTCTATCTTTTATAATTGCAGTAGTCAAACATGACTTGAGTATTATAATTTTCATCCAGTTTTTCCCTTTCTTAAAATGTATACATTTTTGGCACCCTCCTTAGATAGGTCTCACATTCTTATAATTCCCCAATTGTCATAATGTCAACATTGTATTATAATTCTACGTTTTTTGTGTTTTTTTTTTTTTTTTTTTTGAGACAGACCTCAAGCTGACACCCTGGAGAGAGTGCTGTAGCACCCCAGCTCACAGCAACCTCCAATTCCTGGGCTCAAGTGAGTCTTCTGCCTCTGCCTCCCAAGTAGGTGGGACTACAGGTACTCGCCACAACACCCAGCCATTTTGGGTTTGCAGCCACCATTGTTGTTTGGTGGGCCGGGGTTGGATTTGAACCCGCCAGCTCAGGTGTATGTGGCTGGTGCTTCAGCCCACTGAGCCACAGGCAATTCTACATTTTATTAATCACTGATGCCATCACACTCTAAATTCTGTGAGGGCAGCCAATGTCTATTTTATTTACTATTTATATATGATAGTGTATGGTGCACAGTAAGTATTCAATAAATATATGTTGGTTTCAACTACATTTCCAGGGAATGATAAAAGCTTGACACCTCAGGCAGCCTGAAAACAGTGAAAAACAATAAGCCCATAATAATTAATAATAATAATACAGTAATTCATAATTATAAAATGTCAGCAATATGCCTGGTCCTAGGTTAAGTAATTTACAAGCATTAGTCCATTGAGCACTCACATTAACTTTAGAATTGAGGAATCTGAAATATAGAGAAGTTCACCTTTGCCAAAGACACATTTCTACCAAGTGGAAAAAACTGGAATCAAACTCAGATCTGAGTGACTCCAAGAGTTAGTTTACTTATTAAGCACTGAACTGTCTCTGTTGAGAATTTCTCAATACTGCTCAGGTTTGCATGTAGAAAGCACCATCACAGGCAATGCACCATTGATTGGATAATGGTGATAACAAGAATAGTATAATGACCATTAAAGTGAGTATAGTGGGTTGAATGGTAGTTCCCAAAATAATATGTCCATCTCCTAATTTTTGAAATCTGTGAATGTGACCTTATTTGGAAAAAAGCTCTTTGCAGATATAATTAAGATGTGGAGATCATCCTGGATTACTGGAGTAGGCTCCAAATCTAATGACAAGCATCCTTAAAAGAGACACACAGGGCAAGTATGGTGGTTCATGCTCTTAATTCTAGTGCTTTGGGATACTGAAGCAGGAGGATTGCTTGAACTCAGGAGCTTGAGACCAGCCTGGGCATCATAGTAAGACCTCATCTCTACAAAAAATAAAAAAATTATCTGGATGTGGTGGCACGTACCTGTCCTAGCTTCAAGAAGCTGAGGTAGGAGGATCGCTTACAAGACCCTGTCTCTAAACACAGGCACAGAAAGAGAGAGAGAAAAGTGGAAGAAAGAATTGTGACAAAAGAATTAGAGATCAGAGTGATGTAGGTACAATCCAAGGAATGCCTAGAAGAAACAATGAACAAATAGATTTTCCCATAGAGCTCTGTGAAGAAATATGGCCCTGACACCTTGATATCAAACTTCTGGCCTTTGAAACTGTAAGACAACACATTTCTATCATTTTATGCCAAGTATGTGATGATTTGTTATGGCAGTCCACGAGACTAATATATGGCTCAATCTTCATTTGTCCATTCATTCTGTAAACATTTAGCAGGTATCTCTCACATGCCAGGCACTGCTAATCTAGCAGATAAGACACTATCTCTGGTTTCAAGAAGTTTGCAGTCCATTTAAGTTTAGTACCTTATTCCTGGGTTGCGTGGCATTCCATACTGGACACTGGACATTAGACATTTTGTTGGCTAGCCCACAACATAATTCTGTGGCAATCTGGACTGTTAGCCTACCAATGGAAATCTCTGAATGTCTACAATGTGTCTCTAGTTCAGGGTCATGAAACTTGACAGATGATAGTGATTTTGAAGATCATTTGGTTTGACTTATCTCCAGTATCTGCTTTCTAGAGTTCCCGGTAAGTGGCCAATCAGCCTCTTTTTGAACATTTTCCAATGAGAATAAACAATGAAATATACCCCCTTCATTTATGGACAACTTTCACTGTGGGATTCTCACCTTCACTGAGTCCTAATTTGTCTATTATGGTTTCCATTTGGTTAATAAAATTCTATCTCAAAGACCCACAAAAATAAGTTCTAATTCTTCTTTTACATAACAATCTCTCAAATTATCGAAAACACATGCTATGTCTCATAACTATCTTCTCTTATCTAGCAACTAGCCCAGTTCAGCTTACCATTCCTCCGGTGGAGGAGGTTTCTAAATTTCTCACAGTATTATGTTCTTCTCTGGACACAGTGCCATGTATTCATGTAATTTAAAATATGGTCCTGACACATAAATCAAGTAGAGGAGAGCAAAACCATTAGCTCCTTTGTTTTGAACCTAATTCATGCATTCTGAGACTGACTTCACATTACACAAAATGATGTCATATGATTAACTCATTCCGACCTCCCTGGCAGCTGAAACCTAAGCATTTTATAGAATTTCTATTAAACCTGATTGATTTTGGAATCTATAGAAAGTATTTTTTGTTTACTTCCAGAATTGCCTCTTCCCCCATCCTCCCCAGCTATTTTTTTCCAGGCTGTCAAAATACTTTCCATCTTGATTTATCATCTGGCATATTACTTTGCTTTGGCTGCCTCTCATTCCTGTGCTGCCCATCCCTGGAACTTAACACTCTTGTCTCCAGGCTCTGGTTTAAACCTTTCATTGCTGGACTCTTAGAATGTGCTCATACACTCCTATTGCAGGCCATTATTCCTTGCCTTTGACTTTTCAAATCACAGCATTTGATTTCTGAGGCAGGACTCTAATCTCTAAAGTACCTTCCAGGTCTGATTTTCTTTCATTTTATCTTATTATATTAGAAACTGACAGATACTTAAAATTTTTGAAGTTTAATAGGATTCATGTAAGTGCAAGGGGCAGCTAGCACCTTATGAGACCCAGAAAGACAACCAACTTTTTATAAATGGCATCAATGCAGAATATGCAGGATGATTCTGGGGAATTCTTTAAGAAGGTTCATAAAAAGACCTTTGCAACCCTTTTGGATTCTGTTCTCTAAGCTTCAAGAATGAACTTGAAGGGCCAGGCATGGTGGCTCATGCTTGTAATCCTAGCACTCTAGGAGGCCAACACAGGTGGATTCCCTGAAGTCAGGAGTTCAAGACCAGCCTGAGCAAGAGCAAGACCCTGTATCTTAAAAAAAAAAAAATAGCCAGGCGTTGTGGCAAGAACCTGTAGTCCCAGCTACTCGGGAGGCTGAGGCAAGATGATCACTTGAGCCCAAGAGTTTGAGGTTGCTATGAGTTATGATGCCACAGCACTCTACCAAGGGTAACAAAATGAGACTCTATCTCAAAAACAAACAAACAAACAAACAAAAAAGAATGAATTTGAAGAACCCAAAAGTGGCTCTTATAGGCTTCCAATTCCAAAGTGCTGGGCGCATCACCACCTGACACTATCAAAACTAACTCAGTAAGAAGGGTTCAGAATCAACTGAGGTTGTTGGAACACAACAACTAGTATTTTGTCAACACTTTGCAGTTACTCATCTAAAACAAATGCTGATAAGAGAGGTGGAAGGAAGAAGTAGGGAGATATGGCTCAACTGGGCAGTGCATATGACATGCTTGGAAGAAAAGAAATCCTGCTTCATTCCACCTTTTCTGATGATTTTTCTCCATTTCTTTTCTGAACAAAATATAACAAGTAGTTTGTGGTAGAGGAGAGGTGAAGTAAGAAAAATAGGGGGAAAGCTACTATTTCAGAGAGTCTTTTACTACTATTTCCCAAACTTTCATATTCCCTATGGTATTGAGATGCTGGCCATATTTAAAAGTATTTATGACAAATGTTGGGATAGAGGGCTAAAAATAATAAAATTTAAGCAAGTCCAATCAATTCATACAATGACACTTTATAGGTACACAGCATCTTTACTGTTCTCAAAGCACTTTCACATGTATTAAAATCCCACAACAATCCTGTGGGATTGCCATTATTATCCCTACTTGAAGATGAGATTTAGTAAGGGGAAGAGACTTGCCTTTCCCAGGTTCATAAAAGTAATGTGCAAAGGCAGAACTGGGACTTGAGCCAATATATTCCAAAGAGTATTCTTTACACCATGGTGCAACTATCCTGAAAGAAAAAAAGAATCTTTACCAGCATAGCTCCCCTGAAAAGGTATAATTATCTTTAGATTTCATACCAAAGGGGTGGAGATTCCTTTCTGTTATACATAGATGGAAATGATGTAATTGCCCTTTGAGTCCTCCATCTCAGTCCATGAAGATGTCCCTAACTTCTCCAATGTAACAAATGCTTAATGAGTGACAGCAATGAATAAGTTCTATCCTAGCCCAGTAGAAATGCAGTTATGATGGTTCTCAAAAATCTTATCAACTAATAGAGAAGACAGGTGTTTCTTAGCTATCCATTGCTGTATAACAGACCACCTTAATACTTAGTAGTTTAAGACAACAACAACCATTTACTATTGCTTGTGATTCCACAGGTTTGCTAGGCTCAACTGGGCAGTGCATCTTCTTCACAGGCATTTAGCAGTCCCAACACCAACATCAGGTTTAAGGAGGACTCACAGACCTTTGAAAAGCTGTTTACACTCATGGTCATAGCATATTACAGTAAAAGGATGCAGATTAAAATCATCAGAGAGAAGAGGCCCATACAATAGAGTATAGAAGAGATCAGTCCTGAGTTTCACTTGGCCTCTCCCAGTGGGGTTGTAAGGAAAACACTGAGTAATGGTGTGTGGCAATATGCACAGAATTTTGCCAACAAAAGAAGGTAAACTGAGCTTTGGGCCCAGAGTTTTAGTGGGGCTTTGTCATGTAGGTGCAGCTCCTGCATAGCTGACCCTAGTCTCTAGCCCCTCCAAAATCAAGGCCTCCACCATAAATCACTTTATTAGCAGAAACTACCCGGTGTGGCCCATAGCACCCAGGTAAAAAGAATAACATTATTTTCAAGCAGGAAATTCTCAGAGCTTAGAGGTTAACTCTTAGAAGAAAGTACCAAACCTTTCTTTTGGTAAGGTTAATCCTTTGCCACATATCCACATAGTAGTATCTGCTGGGGTTGCAGACATCTGAAGAATTGATCAGACTGAAACACCCAGAATGGCTCACTCACATGGTGGCTATTGGCTCAGTTGGAGCTTCAACCAGAACATCTTATACATGGCCTCTTTACATAACATGGCCATCTCATAACATGACAAGTGGGTTACAAGAGACGTCTTCTACATACACGAAAACAGAAGTTGCAGCCTTGGAATTTGTACAGTGTCACTTATGCTGGATTCTACTGGTCAAAGCAAGTTGCAAACCAGGCCAGATTCAAGAGGAGGGGAAATAGTCTACATCTCTTGGTAGGAGAAATGAAAAGTACTTTAAAGCCATATTTAATGCATGGAACAGTAGATATGTTTCCTTCCCAAAGGACAAAGATATCCAAACTCCAGGGACTGCCCTGAAGACTCACCATGAACCCTTGTTGAAACTACACAACCGAAAGGAACTGTAGCTTATATTCCATATTCTACTCTGGATCTCAAAACTATAGAGGAGTTGGGCTAAGGGCAGACCACATGGGTACACTATATTTGCAAGAGGCATGCATTCTATGTGACGTATTGGAAAAGAGATAGAAATGTTGAGTGTTCTGTAGTCTGCAGCTGCTGATTAAAGTCAATTGATGATAAGTACATATTTATACATATATATGTGCATGCTAAACAACCACATAAAAGCTGTCACCTCACCAATGTCCCTTATCTCAAAGAAGTGACCCTCTCTATGTCCCCTTTGTGGGATATAAATAAGTTGCTCTTCAAACATTTAAGAGTCTTAGTTTGGCAAACCTGTACCACTGAACTGGTGTCACAGTCCTAAATGTAGCTTTGACCACATGAGGAAAGCCTGGAAGGTCACCTGTGCATGTGGTAACTCCATGGGACAGGCAGTTTCTAGATTTCTTTCAATCCTAAAAGGACTTAATAAAACAACAAAAAAATTTTCACCAAAGTGGCCCAAGAAACTACAACTTCAAGAAAGTGTATTTTCAGTTCTATTTTAGGAGAAGACTTTTTTTATGGCTTTAATCAGTTATGCCTTACCTCATTCACAATAAATGAAGAGGACTTCTTAAACATCCTAACAATAGAACATCAAAAACTGATCTGAAAGAAGCAACACACAAATTCACAATTATAGTTGGGAGTTTCAATATTCCTCTCTCGATAATAGCATATGAAGGCAAAATCAGTGAGTATATAGATGTCTGGATGACACTATCAAATAACTTGACTAAATAGACATTTATAGAACACTCCACCTAACAAAAGCAGAGTACACATTCTTCTCAAGTACACACACAACATTTACTAAAATAGACCACATTCTGGGACATATAACAAACCTTAATAAATTTTTTCAAAAAGAAATCATACAAAGGACAGTCCCAGACCATAACAAAATTAAACTAGAAATAAATAACAGAAATCACCAAATATTTATAAATTAAACAATACAATTCTGAGTAACCCATGGGTCAAGAGAAAAATTCTAAAGGGAAAGTTAAAATATTCTGAGCTAAAGTAAAAATAAAAATACAATATATAAAAATATGTGGTGCTACAACGTGAATGAATCTTAAAACCATTATAGTAAGTAAAATATGCCAGACACAAAAGGCAAAATATTACATAATTCCACTTACATGAAGTACTTTCTATAGGCAAATTCATTATAAGAAGTAGAATAGAGGTTACCACAGCTAAGGGTAGAGAAGAATGGGAAGTTTAACAGGTATGAGTTTATATTCGTGACGATGAAAAAGTCCTGGAAATTGATAGTGGTGATGGCTGCATAACACAGTGAATGTACTTAATGCCACTGAATTGTACACTTAAGAATAGCTAAAATGGTAAATTTTATGTGATGTACATTGTGCCACAATAAAAAAATGTTACAATTTTTTGGCTCAGTGCCTGTGGCTCAACATGCTAAGGCACCTGAGCTGGCGGGTTCAAATCCAGCCTGGGCCCGCCAAACAACAATGACAGCTGCAACCAAAAAATGGCCAGACGTTGTGGGGGCACCTGTAATCCCAGCTACTTGGGAGGCAGAGGCAGGAGACTTGCTTGAGCCCAGGAATTAGAGGTTGCTGTGAGCTGTGATGGCACTGCACTCTCTCCAGGGTGACAGCTTGAGGCTCTGTCTTAAAAAAAAAAAAATGTTAAAATTTTTGGAGCACTGATAAAATAGTGCTTAGAGGGACATTTATATCATAGGATTAAATATAAATATTAGAAAAGAAGAAATATCTAAAATCGATAACCTAAGCTTATACTTTAGGAAATTAGAGAAGGAAGAGCAAATTGAACCTAAAGCAAGCAGAAGGAAGGAAGTAATAAAAATAAAGAAAATTGGGTGGTGCCTGTGGCTCAAAGGAGTAGGACACTGGCCCCATATGCTAGAGGTGCTGGATTCAAATCCAGCCTTGGCCAAAAACTGCAAAAAAAATAAAAATAAATAAAATAAATAAAACCAAAGCTGGCTCTTTGAAAATATCAACAAAATTGGTAAATCTTTAGCCAGCTTACCAGAGAAAATAACACAGAGAAGACACAAATATCAATATCAAGAATAAAAGAGAGATATCACAAGCAAATAAACAGACACTAAGAACTTAATAAGGGAATCCTATGAGCATCACTATGACCATAAATTCAATAACTTAGACAAAATGGACCATTTTCTTGAAATATACAAACTACCAAATATTATTCAAGTAGAAAGAGATAATCCAAATAGCATAGTATCTAACAAAGAAATTTAATTGATAGTTTTATAACTTCACAGATAATGCCTGTTCCATACCATTTTCTTGGTGAATTCTACCAAATATTCAAAAATTTTTTAAAAATACAATATCAATACTATGCCCTCACTCATGGAAAATATAAAAGGAAGGAACACTTCCAATTCATTTAATGAGGTTATCATTATCCTATTAACAAAACCAGACAATGATATTATAAGAAAAGAAAACTACAGATCACTATGTCTCATGAATAAATGTAAAAACTTTTAACAAAATATTAACAAATTGAGTTCAACCATCTATATAAAAACTGATAATATATCAAGACCAATTGGGGTGTAGCCTGGGAATACAAAGATGCTCCAACATTCAAAAGTTCATATTAAAATGTTTTATACATATTAAAACTATCTGATCACACCAATAGATGCAGAAAACTCTTTCAACAAAATTCAATATCCATTCCTGATAGCAACTCTCAACAAACTAGGAATAGAGGAAATATCCTGAATCAAATAAAGGCTATCTATAAAAACGCATAGGAAACATTATAATTAATGTTGAGAAATTGAAGGCTTTCCTCCTAAAATCAGAAACAAAGCAAGATGTCCTGTCTCACCACTCCTATTAGAAATTATACTGGAATTACAGTTAAAGCAAAGGGCAAGGATAAGAAACAAGAGGCATACAGATTAGAAAGAAATAAAATTGTCTTTATTCCCAGATGACATGATTATATATGTAGAAAATCCTGAAAAATCTACAAAAATAACTATCATAAAAATGTTTCAGGCTTGCCGCCTGTGGCTCAATGGGCTAAGGCGCCAGCCATGTACACCTGAGCTGGCGGGTTCGAATCCAGCCCGGGCCCCCCAAACAACAACGATGGCTGCAACCTAAAAAAAAAAAAATGGCCGGCCGTTGTGGTGGGCGCCTGTAGTCCCAGCTACTTGGGAGGCAGAGGCAGGAGACTCACTTGAGCCCAGGAATTGGAGGTTGCTGTGAGCTGTGATGCCACAGCACTCTATCCAGGGTGACAGCTTGAGGCTCTGTCTCAAAA
>CAUYON010113072.1:0-12560 GCA_963573935.1 Arctocebus calabarensis
AGCACAAAAACAGAGGGGGGCCATGGTGTGTGGTACACTTTTAGGGTTGGGACACAATTATAGGAGGGTCTTTATCTAATAAATGCAATCAATGCAACCTGGCTCTTTGTACCCTCAAAGATTCTCCAACAATAATAAATAAATAAATAAATGACAACTGAACCAAAGTCTCAAGAAACCAGAAGACAAATGTCCTCCCCTGGTTGCTCATAATATTGCATTCCAGCACCTAGCTGTCCCTCCAGCTCTGGCCTGCCCTTCACCAGCCTGAAAAAACTCACTGAATGTGAACCCACCAAAAATGATCCACTTACGAAAAGGGGGATTATCAAACAATAAAAACTAAAGATATGTTAGAAATCTTAGACAAGCATTATCCATCCTCCTCCGAGGTCCTGCCCACCCTCTCCTGATTGACACTCCCTAAATCCTCTTGTTTGAGTCTTCCCACTCCCTCATGCTCAGTCAGCTGATACACAGGTCACTACAACAGTTTTGAGACAGACTGTGTTATGGTCCATTATTTTACTTCCAAGAAATAGTCAACAACATCCTTTATGATTCACTGATGAGAGTTTCAACTTGCCTGGCTTACCAGTGTTGCTGGGAGAGCTTCATCTGTTTCCACACACGCAGATATCATGTTTCTTGATGTTTGTGTAATGACCCACATATTGTCCTCCTCTCTTCTCTCAGCTAGTTTTCAGTAAAAACTGTCCAATTCTCCAGCTATTACAGTACTTTAATTAACTCTTCTCCTCATCTGTTTTTTAGGTGTCACACTAGCAGGCCTGAGAATGTTCAGGATTTCCTTAAAGTGGTTCTTTCAAAGTAGACCTCAAGAAAGACCATCCCTTCCTCCAGAAATGTTCAAAGCAGAGAGTAGAGGAATTAAACTGTCTCCACATTGTTACACAAATTAGGAATATTGGATAAAAGGATGAAAAGGTCAATGTTCAAACTTGGAACATTTCAACATTGTGTGAAATTTTCCCCTGCCCTTTTAAGTTCAATGATAAAATCTGGGTCAACACACACACACATTTATACACAAATATATACCCACATATACATATGTGCACGCATACATGGCACACTACATCCTCTACCATCATCAAATGCTAAATGTAATTAAGTGATGTCTTTCATCATTTCCCTTTAAAACTTGCTCCAAACTGAGCTCTATCAGGACACATTCCTTTACCAAGTCAAGGTGAAAACAATTTGAAACTCTTATTCTTCCTACTGTATTCCCCTATCCCACTGGGCATAGACGGGTATTCCAAACTGAACACCATGGTGGGCTTAGCTCTTCATGTACAGAATAAACATATAACAGAAACCTGTGCCTTGTATAGCCATCCTATTTTCGAAAATTAGGAGTGCCAATCTCCAAGACATCTCAACATCTGTTCCACCCTTTAGAACTTCAGGGACTGTGCTAATATTCTACAAAGAGTAGTCTCCTTCTTCCACGTAAATAAATTTAGGAAACTGGGGGGATAAAGAAGCTCTATCCTCAAGGAGGGTTAGGTCTGACCTGTATAGTTAGAGAGCGAGCTGTAAAAAAAGTGAGTGATTTGGCAGAAAGTCACAAGAGAGCAGGATTTAGAGGCAAACGTATGAACTGCTCTGAACAGAAAGCACAGTAGCCAATGAAAATAAAGCAGAGGTGGCGCCAACCGTGGGTATGCTCCTCCCATCCTTCCCTCCAGCCACCAGCTTTTGTTTGTGGTTGGGGCCAAGGACTGTACCTTCCTTCATATAGCATGGAATTTTTTTTGGGGGGGGTGGCGGTTTGGCGGGGGCTGGGTTTGAACCTGCTACCTCCGGCATATGGGGCCGGTGCCCTACTCCTTTGAGCCACAGACGCCGCCCGGAATTTTTGATAAATTCTTTGCTGTGGTCATTTCTTTTAAATAATACCTATCACTTCCATATTAGAATAATGTCATCCGATAGATCATAAAATCCATTAATTTATTTTTAGGCCACCATATCCTGGGGGAATTGGTTGTTTAGAAAAAGAACGACCAAGAGCAAGACTCAATCTCTAAAAACTAGCAGGGCAATGTGGCAGGTGCCTGTAGTCCCAGCCACTGGGAGTCTGAGGCAAGAGACAAAGAAAAAAAAAAAAAGACATTATAAAAATCTCTTGAAAAGTGGTCTCTGCTTCTCCAGCATGAGTTTGGTTAACAAGTGGTGTGAAGCTGAGAAAACAGACCATATTAACAACAACTGGGATTTGTCCAGAAATGAAAGGGTCCCAGGTGGTCCTTGTCAAAGTCAGAAGAGCCACTTGACCTTGTAACGACTTGGTAACTCAAGTATCCATCCCCATCCCCTGGCCTGGGTGCTCTTTTAGTAACTTGGTGAATATAAAAGTCTTCCTCCAGAGTCAGCATCTGCCATTTGAAGGAGAGAGAGCCTGGAACATCTCATAAGGCCGTTCTGTTTTCTTGCCAGTGGCTAAGCATTTGCTATGCTAGGCACAGTGGAGGAAGATAACTTCCCTAAGTCCTTTTCAGAACAAAACTATGGCGTCAACCAAATAAATAAAAGTTAGAAATGGGAGTTTAACCACAATCTGTTTTCCAGGATAAATATGACCTCAGGGAACGATTATTCAGATACAGCTAAAATATTAATTTGAAACCAAATGGGTTTTAAGCATATGTTTTTCTGTATATTTGCACGTACCAATTAGCAAAGAAAAATACATATATCATAGGAATAGAAAACGATAACTTCTTAGAAAGTAAATGGAAAGATGAAGACCCAGTATTGAATGGGGTTTAAGTTTACAGAACATCCTAAGGTGAAGTAGCAAGAGAATGTTTGAAAAAAAGCAATTAAAAAAAAAAAAAAACAAGACAATTACCCACTTACTCATGAAATTTGAATGTTCCATGCCATTTTTAGGTGTGCTAAAATTAAACTGGTGTATTGAAAATAGATTTTAAAGAACTAGAGAGAGAGGAAATATAAATGAATTAAGAATTAGAGAAAGTTATTAAAGAAGTCATTACCTGGTTCTCTGTATCCTCAATGAATCCTCAACAATAAAAAAATAATTAAAAACTGAAGAAGCCATTAAAGAAATGAAATATTTTTCAGCGGAAAAGTTTACCTTTCAAAAAAAACCCAGATTAAATAGAAAATGGGTTCATCTGCAATAAACACCATTGCTTGTTAATAAAGTCTTTACCCTGCAGGGAAAATAGACCTAAGTACCTTTCATGGGTAATTTTATGTCTGGGTGAAACAAGCACCTCCATGGCTTTCAATATAGAAACATAACCTGCTGTGAATTTAAATCTATGACAGCCTATGTTTCTGGTTGATTAAACCAAGTTGTTTATGGTGTCTGCAGTATGAACTCAAAGTGGAAACAATTAAATTATTCGTCTCTGGAGCAAGGGGCTTGCTGGCATCGGCGTCTGACCATTCATCACTTGCCAGGCACCTTTTCACTGTCATCTCTGCAGTTCTTTGATACGCGGAGATTGGCTGAGGTTCTGCAGCGGGTTCATTTGTCACTATCATCAGGTGTCATGCAGTGAGTGCTGGTTAATTCAAGGTTCTGCGCTTGCAAACGATTCATGATGAAAGTTCATGCTGGAAATGGCAATGCCTCCCTTCCCTTCAGCTCTCCTTTTTCCTCCTTAGCAAACCACAAGCAAACGATGAGCTGCTGAAATGTCAAATCATTGCCGAAGTTTCATTTGCACACTCCCTTGAGAACCCATTCCTGAGTAACTCCAGGAAACTTGGCATGTTCTTGGTCATCAGAAATTCAAGATGGAAACAAAAAAGTTTTGTGATTTGAGACTGGAGACTGGAGATGCCCTGTGATCAATGCTATGGCACAGAGACACATCAGGGGACTGACACGACCCTAAATGAGCCTGGACATATGAGCACCTTCCAGATAAAGAGCACGGGAAAATCATACACATCAGTATATTTAGTGTAATAATAATGGATTGCACTGTGTTTCTATTATTTAAAACTTGCTGCTGCCACTGTGTATATGTAGAATGCTGTGTACCATAGAAACTGACAAGATTTCTTCCCTCCACACCTCTGTTCCCTACTGGCTATATATAGGTTGAACTATTTTTAGAGAAAAATGAATCAAGGTTGTATAGGAAAACTCCAATTTTTAAGTTACAATAGCTATGTATTTTTCAGTGAAATTTTGACTTAGTGTATTGCCAAAAAGCATCACATGTTAATATGATCATTAATTTTCTTTAAAAAAATGTAACTGGTATTCAAACTGCTCTATTATATTTCTGTAAGGATATATAATGAGCTATAGATGTACTTCTCAAAGGCATTGAGGAACAATCAAATTCACCAGAGGCTGACATATAATATCAACTCCTGACTGGGCAAGGGTGCTCATGCCTGTAATCCGAGCACTTTGGGAGGCCAAAGCAGGAGGACCCCTTGAGCTCAGGAGAGGCTAGCCTGAGAAAGAACAGGACCCTGTTTCTACTAAAAATAGAAAAATAAACATTAGCCTGGCATTGTGGTGGGTGCCACATGGGTAGGTCCAGCTACTCAAGAGGCTGAGGCAGGAGGACAGCATGGACCCAGGAGTTTCAGGTTCCTCTGAGCTATGCTGGTACCATAACACTCCAGCCTGGGCAGCAGAGTGAGACTCTGTCTCAGGAAAAAAAAGAAGAAGAAGAAGAAGAGGAGGAGGAGGAGGAGGAGGAGGAGGAGGGGGAGGAGGAGAAGAAAATCAACTCCCGAAGTGATTCAATTGTCCTCCAGAACTAAGCAAACAAAGGTTGCAATTTTCACACTTGGAATCTCACTTTCTTCCTTTTTGCTTCCTTAGGATTATTTGCCAAGTCTTGATGGTGAGACTTTCACTAGAATGAGAAGACAGGAGAACTCACTCCTGGTTATAGAGTGTGAGTTCAGTGCCATGAGCTATGCTGGAGACATTCCATCCTCATAGAACAATTTGTGCTATTGAACATTTGGGAAACAGATCGTGATTAAGCAGAGAAAGTCATCAGCTCAAGGCTGAAAGTCATCAGCTCAATACACTAGCAAGCACCAGGACAGGAACTGACCCCAAAGACACAACTATCTCTGTTCTTCCAAGGCTTCCACACCTGGGGAAGAAGCAGAGGCACCTGGAAGTATTTTAAAACCTCAGATGCCTGGGTCCTAACCTTGGAATCTTAATTTGTGGAGGAGCCCATGGAAAAGCATCTCAGGGGCTGCCTGAACACAACTGCTAGACAGACAGCCACTTGGGGCCACCACATCCTACCCTGCTCCTTCACTCTGTTACTAATACCTCTGTTACTAATGTTTATCAACTCATTTAATCCTCACAACAATCTACGGAGCAAATACTTATATTTGCTCTATTTTCAAACTAAGAAAGCTGAGGGCTAGAATCATAAAGCGACTTCTGTCTGGTCACAAGGCTGTCTGGCAGCTGCCCTGGATTCAAGCCTAGGTAGCCTGTCTTCCAGCCATCCTGTTCATTGCTGTGTTGCGTGACTGTTCAGTCCTGCTGCCCTGACTCCTCAGCAGAATACTGGACTCCAGACGGCCCCCCACTGGGTCTCCACCAGTGTGAAGGAAGTGACTTTTCTAAACATGGACCCATAGCTCTCACTGGCTCCCCGTCACATAAGAGCAGGTGACTTGCCTCCTTACTGGCCAGTAACTCTCCAGACTTTTTAAAGACTTGGTGGAAATTGTTAGGTGGGGATAAGAAAGGACAGGAACAGATGGCACTAGGGGATGCTCTAGTAGGAGGAACAAATTGACCAGAGAAGCTCCCAAGAGAGACCACATGATACGTCCAGAGGCTTCCAAGGACTGACCAGATGTCTACAATAGGGGTCTCCATGGTCTGAAGGACTGACCAACCAGAAAGGGGCAGAAAAACCACAATATGGAGAAGTAGTGAAGGGCGCAAAAAGGAGTTTTGAAGCATATGCACAGAGGAGGTGACAGGGTCTCATTAACACAGCAGAGCACTCCCACCAGCACCATGACAGTTACAAATGTCCTAGTCGCCCTTGGAAGTTACCCTATAAGGTCAGGAAAGGGGAAGGTCCCCAGATCAGGGAACTCTCCAACTGTTTCTGGGAAAATTCATATTCTACCCCCAGCGTTCTATATTAATAGGGATTAGAATAAAAAGCAAACCCCAACCCTGGGGCCGCTGGGCCTTACGGTAGCAGTCTGCACTCTGCCGACCCGGAGGCTGCACTAGCCTTTCTCTGCTTTGTGTTTAACAAATCTCGCTGCTCCTCTTACTAGTATCAGTTTGTCTTGCTCTTTTATTCCATCAACTCGGTACCATTTCTCGATACTGAGAACCAAACACCAGGGAACATGGACTTTGACCTCTGGTCCCACCCCTGAAATTTTCTGAAATGTTGATGTACTTTGCCCATTAGTTTTAACATATGGCCAAGAATAGAAGTGTAAGAGATTTAAAACATAAGAATTCCTATTCTGTGACTTCTCCACCTTTTTCCAAGAAAAACACAAATATTCTAACCTCTACTTAATACAGAATTAGAGAATCAGTGTAAAAGGGAGAAACCTTGTTAAAACTGGAGTCGCCTCCATGGTGGGAGGGTAGACCCGTTCCTTCTCTGAAACACGCTATCCTTTAACAGACTTCGGCACTTTGGCGGCTTGCATCTGCTTGGTCTGCTCATTCACTCTGTCAGCTCAGTACCAGTGACCATTCTTTGGTCCTGGGAACAAAGAACCAGGGAACGGGGATCTGACATCTGATCTCCATACCAGACAATTGCTTCAAATTTTAAAAATTTCAGTCAGGTTCAGTGACCCAGGCCTGTAATCCCAGTACTTTTGAAGGCTGAGATGGGAGGATCACTTGAGCCCAGGAATTTGAGGCTGCAGTAAGCTGTCTGTGATCACTTTACTACACTCCAGCCTGGGTGACAGAGGGAGACCCTGTCTCTAATTATAAATAAAAGAGATGAAAAGCAAAAGAGAAGAGGGAAGGGGACGGGAGGGGAAGGAAGGAGGGAGTCAGGAGGGAAGGAAGCTAGGCACAGCGGCTCACACCTATAATCATAGCACTTTTGGAGGCTGAGGTGGGAGGATTACTTGCGCTCAGGAGTTCAAGACCAGTTGGGGCAACATAGTGAAACCCCACCTATTAAAAAAAAATAAAAAAAAACATTATCTTGGAGTGGTTGCATGTACCTACAGTCTCAGCTACTGAGGATACTGAAGCAGGAGGATCTTGGGAGCCCAAAAGTTTGAGGTTGCAGTGAGCTAGATCCTATTAAAAAAAAAAAAAAACAAATAAACAAAATAAAACAAAACACCTTACAGAAACCCAAAACCCCAATCATCTGCCTGGTATGTATCCCCTTTTCAAAAAAATGAAAAGATGGCTAAAGCAACCTACTATAGGCCATTTTAATTAGATTGGGCATGTGAACTTCATCTGGTTAGAGCCCCCACTGTCCCACCTCCCATATTTACATTTCTGCTAAGCCCCACCAACATTTGAGTTTGAGTCCCACAGACATACAAGTACAGGCTTGGTATATACTGGTGGTAAGAGGAACAACAAGAAAAATAAAGCCCATCTTGTATGTTACCAAAGGGCTTCATGTAAAACACAGAGGGAAGCCAACCAAATCATAGCAATAGCCTGTGGAACAGCCACGTTCCCTGTCAAACCTCTATCTATGAATATTTTCAATCAATAATATGAATATGAATTAAAAACTGATGCAGGGGCAAGGGAAGCACAGCATTCCCTTGCCCCTGCATCTGTGTCACTGATGTGACAGCTGCCAGGGTGCACTTTCTCCACTTCCCTCTGCCCTCCCTTGAGTGGCTCATGCAGTCCTATCAGGGAGAACAACTCCTGCCCCATCTAGACTTCTTTGGTGTATAATTCAGATTTGCTTTTAGGACTCAGTTACAGGATCCACTCCAGTGTCCTCATCCCCCTCCTGCAAACTGCATGTTGAGTCACATGCAGTCTTGGTAACAAGAATCCCTAGAGTCAGCTCCACTCCCACCCCCACAGCCCTCTCCACCCTCAGCAGCTCAACTGTACACAAGAATTCTCCTATTGTTTCTGCCTGGCCAATGCATCCTGACTTGAACCCCAAGCCTTTGCCGAATAGTACTTCTCTTAATCACAACAGGGAGTCCTGTTGTTCAAGTACATTCCTATCAATCTCCTTTCTAGGACTAAATCCTGATTTTTTTTCCTTCTGCAAACCAATAAGCAATCATGCCGTGTTACTTAAAAATCACCATCTGGACCCATGCTTGGACATCTTATGGCCATACCCCCTCCCAGGTGGAAAGTTGCTCAAAAACCTACAGTACGACAATACACGTAGTTTAAAATAATTAAGCCATATGACCTACCCAGAACTTGGCAAGTGGCATGTCACTCCAAGTCTTCTAATCCAGAAAAATCTCAACTGAAATAGCAAAATACTTTTCATTGTCCACTATCTCAGAGACTTTTTGTATAAGAGCCATTTGCATATAGAGAAAATAGAGCCGTAAATAAGATCTATTTAATCAAGCTACAATTATAAGATGATACTAGTTATTTTTAATGTTTCTGGGTCCAAAACCCCATATCCCCTCAGCAGGTAGGCATGGGTCTGCTCTGGGCGGCCATGCTGGCACAGAACAGGACGAATTGTCATTGGAGAGTTGTAAAACTTTCAACTTCCCTTCAGTTAATTGCCCATGTTTCATGCAAAGGTGCAATTAGAGTCCCCCTTGCTAATGCAGAGATAAATAATGACCTTATTGGGAGCCTTACTGGGAGCAGAGGATATGCAGAAGGAGTGAGCACAGAAGCTATGCTATTTCTCTCATCTAAAGTTAGATGAAAGGTCTCCCCCAGAAAAGCTCATGCCAGATTTCCACAGGGTACCTCCAAAATGCCTACAACCACCATTAAAAACACAAGGGCTGTGGTCAAGTGACTACAACTCTAGGATAGCATGTGCGGTCATCTTTGTTCATCTTCTAAAGTATATCCTTAAGCTTTGCACAAACCATAAAGGAAAGGTCTCTTTCTTTCTTTTCTTTCTTTCTCCCTGTCCCTCTCCTCCCTCTCCCCACCCCCTCTCTCTGTCTCTCTCTCTCTCTTTCTTTCTTTCTTTCTTTCTTGACAGTGACTATAGCAATGGATAAACATTTAGGACAGTTTTCTAGAGGGAATTTTACAAGGACAAGATCCTTCCTTCCCTTTGTCAAAAGGCAGTGTCCATGGAAGCAAACCAAAAAACCTATCAAAGGAAACCCCCCTGGTTAAGTGATCTGTATCTCTTTCCCTATTTAATAATATTCCGTGAACTTTAGTGTCCATATACACAGCACCACCTTCATAAATACACAATTAGAAAAAGACTCTCTTCTCAGCTTTTCCATTTGAATGGATAGAGGGAAGAGAAATCCTAAAATGCGTCCTCTCTCCCTTCCCTCCCTTGCCTCCATACTCCCGCTTTAATTGAGAACACGTCTCAGCAGCCAATCAGAATGGCTCCCTGGGCCCACGGAATGTCCTGGCTGGTAGGACAGCCACTAGGTCAGTTTGGAGGGGCTTCTCCTCCAAGTTAAGGGGGTTTGTTTGTTGGTTTGTTTGTGGCTTTTTTTTTTCTTTCTAGGTAAGTTATTTCAATCCCATTGACCTCTCCTTCACTTTAAGAAGTACGAGATAAATCACAACTATAGCCCAAGATGAAGGAGGGAAGAGGAGGGGGATCAGACGAGGGGGGATGATTCGATGGAAGGAGGGTAAATGGTGGGAGGTGGGACCATTCCTATGGTTCATATTGCAAGGGTACACATCAAAGCTATTAAGCATACAGTATAAATGTCTTAACATAATAATTAAGTACATGAGGTGAAGACTACATTAACTAGTTTGATATAAGCATTCCTAATTGTATATAAAATGAGCATATTATACCCCCAAAAGGCATCAATGTATACATGATCTATGTGTTTATAACTTAATCAAAAATTAAAAAAAATAAGTACAAGAGATTCAACAGCTTAATGTTCACTATGTTTTGAGAACTTTTTCAGGGGAAAAGCTATTACTTTTTGCAAGTAAGCTGAGGATAGAAGTGATTTTACTGTCTCTCAGGATAACTGATTTCGATTGATCTAGGTAAGCTATAAACCATGTTGCCAAGGTTAATTATAATTCATCAATCACCTCAACCCACGGCACTCACTGATGGAGATGCGTTCACCTGTTTGCTTGAGGTAGGCAAACAAAGTTGTGTGCAATCACTTTTAGTAATCTTTTCCTCTGGGTTCATTGTCAGGATAATGTGATTTAGGGAAAATCATTTACCCATCCCCAAATGCATTAATGCAAAACAACTTTACTTTTTTTATTCGTTATAAAGAAAATCAACTCAGTCCACAGACATCAGTTGACAAGTATAAAAGGCTTTCCGTCACTTCAGTCTTCAAGAAGTGTTTATTGACATCATGTAAAGCCAAAACATTATTTAGATAAATGCCTTTATTGTCTATGTGGATTTTGGAAAAAGAATCTGATGTTTTGTTTTTGTTTTCTTTTCTTTCATGGTTTCTTTCTAGGTAAACTTTAAAAAAGGATTGCAAACATGTCAGCAGTCGCGCCAGTTTGATGGCACAGTTCTTTTCAGGAGGTGTTGACTCTGATAAAAACTTTAGAGAGCTGGAATCAAAACAACAGTTGTCTTCCAAGGCCTAGGGATATTTCTCTTGGTGTAGTTGGGGTCAAATGACTAACATGTGTACTGCTGCTTAAAAGGCTATCTTGGCTATTGACATGTCCAGAGCACATCCAACCATTCATTCCTGTGAAGTGACCATTTATGAGACCTTTACTATTGGGAATTCAGCTAGGTTCATGCGATCAGCAGTGAGAAAGCTAGGCATGATTTCCCACCTCCACACAGCTAACAGTCACATGAGAAAAAGAAACTTAAAAAAAAAAATAACCGTAAGAAAGTGTGCTGTGCATTATCCCAGGACAAGCACAGGGCACTGCTTTGGGAGATCAAAGCAGACACCTAACTCATTGGGGAACAAGCCTGGAAGTAGCTTGAAGTTTAGGTCTAAAGAAAAAAATCAGAAGTTTTCAAGGCAAAGAGAAAAGAGGACAGCTCTAGGCAGAGATGGTCAGGGTTTCTGATATTTTGTTAGCTCTTAGAAACGTCACCCCAGCCAAGTATAAAGCGGAGAGCCATGAATGCAAGTCAAGGACATGGAACTGCAAAAATTAAAAAAGAGAATTGAAATTGAGAACAAAACAGCATTCTCTTTCAATTACCAAAAAAAAAAAATCTATTTTTTATTTCAAACAGCTTCAGCCTCAGTTCTCAAATCAATTTGTTAACCAAACCTTTATAAAGTCACTCACTCTCCTCGCTTATGTTATTTTTGTCTGAATGGACTAGTTGGAGAAAAAAAACGCTTTGCTCTTATTGACACAGGGGGTCCACAGGGCACTTTCAATAGAAGAGAGGAAATGGGGAACAAAGAGCAAAAGGATGATTAGGAAGTAGCTCTCAGGTATCATTAATAATCCTCCAAGTGACTCTTCTCTATGGCTATAGAACCTATAACCATTCAATTTGGCACCACCCACTACAAAAACAGAAAATAATTTCAGAAAAAAGTGTAGGTCAAGTACACCTGCACTTTCTCTCAGTCTCAGCTTGCAGGATTTTATAGAGCCATGCAGTCAAACTAAAGAAACCAAAAATGATAATAAAGAAGTATAGTCCATCACTTGAAACTGTCGATTTCCTTGAAGATCTAGATAACCTTGGTGTTAAGGCTTCATTTCAAAATGTGGGTAAGTTTTGGTGTATCCCCAAAACCTTTATATGTTTTTATCCTGTTCACTTCTGTTCTCACATATGGAGGGTGCGGGAGTTTCAACTCCTCCTCCTTTGTCTTCAGAGGTATGTAGTAATGTCTGAAGTTTACTGAAGACTTGAAATACTATGGCAAGAAATCACATTGCATATCAGCAAGTCTAATGTCTTATCAACTCCTCCAAAGTCCTCTCAAGGATGAGAAAAGTAATCGATTTTTCTCCTTGCTTCACTCAAAAGAACACTATTCCACTGCCTGGAATTCTGGTGAAGAAAATATGTTGGTCTTGGCTCAACGCCTGTAGCACAGTGGTTTCAGTGCCAGCCACATACACCCAGCGTGGGCTTGCTTAACAATAATGACAACTGCAACAAAAAGATGGCCAGGTGTTGTGGAAGGCGCCTGTAGTCCCAGCTACTTGAGCGGCTGAGGCAAGAGAATTACTTAAGCCCAAGAGTTTGAGGTTGCTATGAGCTGTGACACCATGGCACTCTACCGAGGGTGACAATGTAAGACTCTGTCTCAAAAAAAAAAAAAAAATCTCTGTGTGTGTGTCTATATATATATAATCATTAAAATGATGTTATGAAAAGGGCTGTATACAAACATAATAAAAAAGGATGTAAACAGGCATGAAAGTAGAAGTTCAGATGTTAAGCATATGG
>CAUYON010113073.1:0-33855 GCA_963573935.1 Arctocebus calabarensis
GATACAGCGTCCGTTCTCGTAGACTCCATAGTCTGATTGTAGAGTGTACTGGTTGGTCTCTGTCCTCCTTAATCCTACCTCAATCCATTTTTTGCACTGCTTTGTGCCCTGGGAGGCTGACTCTATGGACCCAATCCCAACGCTCTTTGATTCTCTGCCTTCAGGTAGGAGTCTACCTTTAGGAGAAATTGCAGGAAATGAGAGGTTGGAAGGTTGGAAGGTCCAAGAGGTTGGGATATGTATTTATTTCCCAGCTCCCTGCCTTCTAGGCTGTGGTTTTTCTTTTTCTTTCTTTCTTTCTTTTTTTTTTTTGTAGAGACAGAGTCTCACTTTATTGCCCTCGGTAGAGTGCCATGGCGTCACACACAGCTCACAGCAACCTCCAACTCCTGGGCTTAGGCGATTCTCTTGCCTCAGCCTCCCGAGTAGCTGGGACTACAGGTGCCCGCCACAATGCCTGGCTATTTTTTTGTTGCAGTTTGGCTGGGGCTGGGTTTGAACCCGCCACCTTTGGTATATGGGGCCGGCGCCCTAGTCGATGAGCCACAGGCGCTGCCCCAGCTCCAATTCTTGCCATATTCTCCTGACACCATTCCTGCTACTCGCCCATTTGGGTCGGGGGTGGTATGGACTAACTGCTGTTGCTAGCCTGAGAGTGCTGCAGCACCCCTTGTTGGTTGCCTTAACCCTGCACATATTATTGCAAATAGTCCTTTCATTCGATACTCTTTAGGACAACCTTTTGGAGTGTGCCATCTGTTTCCTGCCAGGAGCCTGGCTAATACAAGGAGACAGACAATTAAACATTTAATTAAAGCATAGCACATTAAATGTTTTAATAGAGATATACACAGAGTGCTATAGAGACAGAGAAGAGAGCCACATGACCCTAAGTGTTTTGAATTTTTTGCTTATTCATTGTTAAACCTCTTGTCTCTAATTCATTATGTTACATGAGGTTTTTGTTGTTAGTTCTGCTGATTTAACAAAAGAAACTTTTTAAAATACCAAATGGGCTTTTCGGCCGGAGACACCATCTTCCAGTAATTCACCAAAATGACAAACACAAAGGGAAAGAGGAGAGGCCCCCGTTACATGTTCTCTAGGCCTCTTAGAAAACATGGAGTTGTTCCTTTGGCCACATATATGCGAATCTACAAGAAAGGTGATATTGTAGACATCAAGGGAATGGGTACTGTTCAAAAAGGCATGCCACACAAATGTTACCATGGCAAAACTGGAAGAGTCTACAATGTTACCGAGCATGCTGTTGGCATTGTTGTAAACAAACAAGTTAAGGGCAAGATCCTTGCCAAGAGGATTAATGTCCGTATTGAGCACATTAAGCACTCTAGGAGCCGAGATAGCTTCCTGAAACGTGTGAAGAAAAATGATCAGAAAAAGAAGGAAGCCAAAGAGAAAGGTACCCTGGTTCAACTGAAGCGCCAGCCTGCTCCACCCAGAGAAGCCCACTTTGTGAGAACCAACGGAAAAGAGCCTGAGCTCCTGGAACCCATTTCCTATGAATTCATGGCATAATAAGCATATAACATAGCACACAGGAGTGCCAGTGGACCCATGTTTTTAGGTGCAAGAACCTATTTATTCCCCATGAGCTCATGTCATTATACATGTGCAGTGTAGCACCCAAGATAACCCTCACAGACCCCATGTAACAGTGATAGAAGGTGCTGGAACCTATTTCCCATGAATTCAAAAGCCAGTCAATACTTTATCACATTCAGTGGCAAGTTGCCCCCCACTGAGCTACTGGAACCTTTTCTCTATGAATTCATGGCACAGTAGATGAAAATAATAGCCCACTACTACTGTAAAAATGTTTCTTGTTCATTCACTAAAAGTGTGATTTTTTTTCCCCCACAAAGAAGTATTAAAGCAAATTTTCATGTGTCATAAAAAAAAAATATATAGTGATGTGAGTGCACATTTTAAAGTGAACAAGTCAGTGGCATTTAGTACATCTACAATGTTGTTCAACCACCACTCTAGTTTCAAAGCATTTTCATCCCCTTAAAAGGAAACCCCACACCTATATAGGGAGAATGTTGCTGTTTGTTTTCTATTTGTTACATCTATTCTTTGTTCTCCTTTCCTCATTTTTGGCCTTCTTTTAGATTATTTTTAATGATTCTGTTTCATATCTTATGTTGGATTATCATCTATACCTTTTTTTTTCTTTCAGTAGTTGCTTTAGGGATTATAGTATGTAATTTTAACTCATCCACAGTCTAGCTTTGAGTAAAATTATATCATCACATATAGCATTAGAACTTCATAACAGTATACTTCCAATTCCTCTCTCCAAGCTTTTATGCTATTGTTGTCATACATTTCACCTCTACGTTTGTTATAAACTCTGCAGCACCTTGTTATTATTTTTCCTTAAGCAGTTAATTATCTTCTAATATGATTTTTAAAATAAGAAGAGTTTATGTTTACCCATATGTTATCATTTGGGGGTTTGTTTTTTTTTAGCAGGCCTGGGCCAGGTTCAAACCTGCCACCCCTGGTGCATGGGGCTGGTGCTCTAACCAATTGAGCCATGGTCACCCAGCCTTTATTTTGCTTTATTCCTTTGTGTAGATTTGTATCTACATCTAGTATTTTTCTTCTGCTTGAAGGACTTCCTTTCACACTCTTATCATGCTCATCTGCTGCTGATAATTTTTTTCAGCTTTTGTATGTTGAAGTTTTGATCTCACCCTTATTTTAAGAATATTCCCTCTGGGTATCGAATTATAGGTTGACTTTTTCTTTCATTACTTTAAAGATTTTGCTCCACTTCCTTTTTTTACATCAAGGTAAAATTGACAGAACACAAAATGGAATATTTTAAAGTGAACAAATCCTTGGCATTTGGTACATTGACAATGTTGTATAACCATCACTTTATTAATAGTTCCCAAATATTTTCATCACCCCCAAAGGAAATCCCAAACCCCTTAAGTTGTTGCTCCCTATTCACTCCCCCCTCAACCCTTGTCAACCATCAATCTGCATTCCGTATATGGATTTACTCATTATGGATATTTCATATAAATGGAATAATACAGTGTGTGACCTTTTGTGTCTGGCTACTTTCACTTAGCCTCAGGTTTTTAGCTTTGTCTACATGGTAGTATATATCAGGAATTCATTAGTTTTCATGGCTGATTAATATTCCATTGTGTGTATATGTGTATATACACCACTATTTGCTATTTGTTTTTCAGTTCATTTATTGATAGACATTTGAGCTGTTTCCACATTTTGGCTATTGTGAACAGTGCTGCTATGAAGTTCCACTTTGCCTTGCTTATTTCTGATAAGAAAAATGCTGTCATTTTTATCTTTGTTCCTCCATATATAAAGTGTTAAAATTTTATTTTATTTTTTAATTGACAAATAATAATTATACATGTTCATGGGGTACATAGTGCTATTTCAACACATGTAATATATGGTAATCACATCGGGGTTTTGTAGGTTTTCTTTTTTTTTAACCTCTGCTTTCACAATTTTCATTCTATCGCTGTTTTTTTTTATTTGTGTCGTAATTTTTCTTTTTTTTTTTTGCAGAGCATAGGGCTTTATTAACAAAATTGTGTGTTCTTTTTCCATTCCTTTAATACAAAAAAATTTATTCAGTTATTTTCATCTGACATTCCACTAAGTATAGAAGTCATAACGTCAACATTATCAAATCAATTATTCAAGTGGGTCACACAAGTTTATCCCCATTGTGTCAAATATCCACTCAAAGGATAAGTTTAATAACAGATGCCTCCAGGTGTATATAACAACCTTAATTTCTCCTCTTTTTTTAGGTATTTATTACCATATTTATTTTTTATTAATTTCAGGTTGATGTGAGGGTACAAACCACTAGGTTACAACATTTACATTTGTTAGGTAGAATCCCTTTAATATTACCATATTTTTAATATAGCTTGTTTAATTATATGCTTATAAATGTAATATTTATTATGCTTAACAATTCCAAAATCCTGAAATCACTGTCCTTGGTATCAAATCCTTGCTATCACTGTCTTTAAGCTATTTGGTTATGATAGACCTGGAAATTCATTTGTCTTTTGGGGACTGCAATGACATGTATATTAGGACACTTAAAATTGTCCCACAGGAGTTCTGCTCATTATTTCTTTTTTGTCTTTTTTTTTACTTTTGGATAATATCTGATACTTTATCTTTAAGTTCATTAACATTTTCATCCACAGCATCTAAATATCAGTTAATCTCATCCAATGTATTTTTCATCTCTTGAACTTTGATTTGTGTCTTTTTGTTACCAACCACTTCTTACCTTAACATTCTTGTTTTCTTCTATTTTCTTGAGCATATAGAGTATGGTTAAGATAATTAAAAATAATTGTTTTTCATGTCCTTGCCTATGAATTGTATGAGATACGTCATTTCTGGTTCAGTTCTGTGTGTGTTTTTTTTCTTTCGTTATGGGTTGTATTTTCTTGCCTCTTTGCATGTCTGACCATTTTTTTTTATTGGATTTCTGACTGTGAGTTTTGCCTTGTTAGATGCTGGATATTCATCCATTTTATTTTTTTATTTTTTATTTATTTATTTTTTGGAAACAGAGCCTCAAGCTGTCACCCTGGATAGAGTGCCACACAGATCACAGCAACCTCCAATTCCTGGGCTCAAGCGAGTCTCCTGCCTCCACCTCCAAGTAGCTGGGAGTACAGGCGCCCGTCACAACGCCCGGCCATTTTTGGTTGCAGCCATCATTGTTGTTTGGCGGGCCGGGGCTGGACTCGAACCTGCCAGCTCAGGTGTACCATGGCTGGCGCCTTAGCCTGTTGAGCCACAGGTGCCGAGCCCATCCATTTTATTTTTTAACAGTATTCTTGAGTTTTGTAATAGCCATGCTACTTGGAAACAGTTGAACCTTTTAGAGGCTTGCCTTTAAGCTTTGTTAGGTAAAGCCAGAGTAGCCTTTATTCTAAGCATGATTTTATTCCTTTCTCTTTATTCAGCAAAGTGATTTATAGCCACTAAGCAATCCTCCTTTGCAATACCTTACGCCCCATGTATTGTGAGATTTTTTTGTTTTAGCTCGTGGCTCTGAGGATTTTTCTGGCTGCTTCTTTTAGGTGGTTCTATCCCTAACTTTAGGTAGTTTTCTCACCTGCACACACTAATCAATATTTAGCTGAAAATGCAGGCTAGGGTAAGGACAGAGTCAGAAGGGGACTCCCTACAAAGCTTCAGAGCACTCCCCTGCCCCCCAGTCCCTCTCTCCAGTTCTCCTCTCATCGGTATTTTTCCCTGAAAACTCTAGCTACCTTGACCTCCACAAACTCTCCATTCTTTCTTATCTTCTAAACCCCAAGGAACCACCAGGCTCTGCCTGGATTCCTCCTCCCTGCCCTGTGTCCCAGAAACTCTCTAAGCAATAACCATAAGGCTCATCTTATCTGTGTCCACTTTTGCCGGGATCCCTCTTCTGCATGGCCAACTGGTCAATGTTGGAAAACTGTTATTCCCATATTTCGTCAGGTTTGGGGGAGGCATATAGGGCAAGAGGGTAAATCAGTTCCTATTACTCCATCTTGGTCAGAAGTGAAAATCCAAGTCTTTTTTGAAGATTTTGTCCTTTGTCCCTTATGTGGATATGGAGTCCTATGAACACAGCTGAGGATCCCTGGGCTCCAGATACGGATGCTTACTCCCAGAACTTGGGGAGTGCTCACCAGTCATGAAGCTCCTCCCTGTCTGTACCAATCAGGCTACCGGCGAGCCAGGGACTTTCCCAAGGTCACAAAGTTCCCGACTCTTGGGCTCAGGCTCCCTCAACACAGTAGTTCATGTGCTGGATAATTTACAAAGCAATTAATAAAACAGTAGAATCTGTAAGGGAGGAGGTTAAGTCTTTATAAATATTTTAAAGTCTTAATCTCTTCATCTTCCATTTTTATAGTGTAAAACTAATAGTCCACGACACATCCAAATTTAACCTTGTCGATATGTAGCAGAAGTTGTAGCTTTGAATTTAAAGTGTTTATGACAATTAGGGTGTGTCACAGATATTGATTGAGCCTCCAATTTATGTCAGGCTCAAAGGCAGGTGCCGAGGATTCAAAGATAAATCAGACATGGTTTATGACCTTAAGAAACTCACCACCTATTGGGGATCCTGATGAGAGGACAAATATGTCTTATCTCAATGGTCAGCACAGAGGCAAAGGAGACTCCCGAGGAGGGATGCCTAACCCCAAGGATGGAAATTTAGGGAAAATATCTCAGAAGAAATGATATGAATAGCAATCAGGAAAGATGAGAGTGATTCAAAGGGCTAAGGGTTTGTGTTTATTTGGGCATTGAAATGCAGTCTACCTCCTGAGGTTGCATTTTTGTTTTATTGGGATTTTTCCCATAAAAGTATTTTCAGAGTTCTTCCATGCCACCTTGGGCTATATCTTTGCTACCTGAGCCTGAAATAGAGCCTAGCACATAGCAGTGTTTAATAACTGTTTGTCAGATGGATGGGTGGACAAGCTGTGCTCACACTGAACCTTCTTCCCCCAAGGTGACCGTGGATTCACAGCCTGTGTGGCCACCCGTGAGCAGGCATGGGTTCAGAATTGAGGACACAGGCCACATGTACATGATCCGGACGCCCTCCCACATCCAGATCCAGTGGCTCCACAGCTCTGGACTCATGATCCTAGAGGCCAGCAAAGCCAGCGAGGCACACGGTCATGGCCTGTGCGGTGAGGTGGGACCCAGCCTGGGGGAGGGGGATGCTTCTCAGGCAGACTTCTGCCCCAGACATAAGTTGCCCTGGACCAGGAGAGACTGGGAAAGAGTACCAAGCAGTGGTGGGTCAGCAGCAACTCCAGGGCAGGGAGCCTAATGTCTCGTGTTTGGGGGCTGAAGCTGCCAGCAAGGGGATGGTGCAGAGCTCTGACCTCAGCCAGTTGTCTCTTCATCTAAGATTGTCTGTCAGCTTCCCTGACACCTTCTGAATGCCTGGTAACCACCCTGACCGCCTGAGCATGTGCCTGGGCACTTCCATACTCTAATCTCACTTGTTCTAGGCCATCTACATAATATATCCCCGAGAGGTAACCATTAGAATTTCCACTGAACTAAAGAAGAAAAGGGGCTGAGAGAGGTTAAGTGACTTGCCTGAAGTCACACAGCAGAGCTGCCACAACACACAGAACTTCAGGCCATAGCATGGTTGCAGAGAGCATGCTCTAAGGGACTAGATGGATTTTGATAAGAAAAGGGGACAGAAGAGGAATCTGGATGTGGGCTGCTACTCCTCACAGGAGCATAAGCACATGGGCCCCATGGGGAGCTCCGAGACAGACGGCCATGATTGTGATGGGTGACATAGGAACACTTCCCCACATACATGTATGCACATCCTCCACCCCCCACCTGCACCCCTTGTGTTCATTCCTTTCATGCCCCTGCATTTAACATGCCTTCTCCACATACACGAAGCCCGTGTAGGTCAACTGCATGCTCATTCTTTCCTGTGCACTACATGTTTCCTCTGTACCAGTCACTGGGGATAGGACAGTGAGCAAAACAGACAAAAGCCCTGTTTTATGGAGTTTTTGTTCTCACTGATAACACTCCTCTCTCTTCACACACCCATACATCCCACCATCATTGCCACCACTGATGTCCTTTCTCACCATTCCTTCCATCTTCTTGTTCATCCCTGGCAAAGAGCGCCATGGTTAGTAGTAGCCCGGTAAGCTCACTCCTCCCGAGGACGCCTTCGTGACACCCTTTAGTGACTCCGAGTCACGACGCAAAATGTGGCCAATGAGACCATTCATAAAACCTGAGAATCTTGCCTCAAATCACAGGATGGTGGTTGGAGGTGTCGAGGCAGAAGTCAGATCTTTTCTATCTCCTTTGAACTGAACTAGCACTTGATATCTGGGCACTCTGCTAGGCACCTCAGGAGAATCTAGAAGAGAATGAATCTTTGCGTCCAGAGACCTGGAGTCTTGTGTGAAAGGCAAAGCTGCAAACCAGTGACTTTCACACAGAGCTGGGAAGGTCGTAGATGGTGCAGCTGAGGTGTCCTTGAAGGAGGACATCTGAGAAAGCATTTCAGGCATCTCAGAAAGCGTTTCAAGAGGGAGCAGCTTGAGCAAAGTCACAGGCAGGGAAACGTGTGTCTGGAATGTACAAATGGTATGTGAGAGATGAAGCTGCACGTTTGCATCATATGAGAAGCTGGGACAGATAAACCTCACCCCTGCCCCCATCTCAGTGCCTCAACACAATAGAAGCCAATATCTTGTGCATGTAAGTTTCCAAAGGTTAGCAATGATTCAAAGACCCACATCCTTTCCATCTTGTGGCTCTGCCATTGTCAACATGAGCTTCCCACTTCACAGAAGGGAAGAGAGTTGGGAAGCTTTTATGGACCAGGTTAGGAGGTGGTGCTAACACCTTCTCTCACATACCAGTGGCTGAGACTTCGCTGGTCTCACCCACCTACAAGAGAGTCTAGGAAGAAGAAGAAATGGGTGTTATAATAAGCTAGCAATTTCTGCTAAGGTAGAGTTTTAGGGTAACATTTTATTTGGATAATAATGTCAAACTTAGAAGTTGCAATGGTAGTGTAAGGGACTCCTTATGTACCTTTACTTCAAATTTACCAGTTGTTCACATTTTGCCCCCTTTGCTTCTCTCTCTCCATTTTATATGTTTATGCTATATATATGCATTTTTCTGAGCCACTTAAAATAAGTTCAAGACATTGTTTCTTTTTATTCTTAAAAACCTTGGTGTTTATTTCCTAAGGAAAAAAAGATTTTCTTACAGCGTTTTCCTAGCTTCTCTGTCTCTCATTTCCCTCATCTATTACATGGTGGTAATGACATTACTGGTCTCAAAGAATTGTCAAGAAGAAAATGCCAAGTGAGAGCTGGGGACCTGCGAGTAGTGGTGATTAGTGTGGCCTTTGGGATCATTCTTCCCCTTTCAGGTATCTGTGATGGAGACGCAGCTAACGACCTCACCCTAAAGGATGGCTCCATGGTGGGCCAGGCAGAAGACCCTTCTCCTTTTCTGGAAAGCTGGCAAGTGCCCAGCTCCCTGACCTCAGTGGGCCAGACCCGCTTCCGCCCGGACAGCTGTGCCACTGCTGACTGCTCACCCTGCCTTCGCATGGTGTCCAACCGCACCTTCAGTGCCTGCCACCGCTTTGTACGTGCCAGTGTTGGGGAGACCTCCTGGGCTGGCTAGGGATGGTCACTCCTACTTGCATACATCTGTTGTGTCCCCTCACCCCAGGCGGGGCTGGGAGGAGCTGGGTCCTGGGACGTGGGGCATCGGAGTGGACAGCACTGACTGATGCATGTGCCCAGGTCTCCCCGGAGTCATTCTGTGAGCTGTGGATCCGGGACACCAAGTACGTGCAGCAGCCCTGTGTGGCACTGACTGTGTATGTGGCCATGTGCCACAAGTTCCACGTGTGCATAGAGTGGCGGCGCTCCGACTACTGCCGTGAGTTGAGGATACCGGGGTCTCCTACACTGTGACCGCTGTTCCCATCCCCTGTTACAGCTAGAAGAGGCTCCCAGACCCAAGTTCAAGTCCATGCTTTTCCAGGTTTAGACATTCATTACTTCATATATGTTAATACATTTATACATATTTTGTGTGTTTCTATTTATACTTAATTTTAAAATTTTATGTAAAATACAATACAAACAAAAAATGCAATACAAACATTGATTAGTGAGCAATTTTATTTTATCATAATTATATCAGTACATTAATATATAATAATTTTTTTTGTTTGAATCAGAGTCTCACTCAGTCACCCAGGCTAGAGTACCCTGGCCTCCTTATAGCTCACAGCAACCTCAAATTCCTGGACCGAAGCAATCCTCTTGCCTCAGCTTCCTGCGCAGCTGGTAATACATGTGCCTGCCACAGTGCCTGGTTCATTTTTCTATTCTTAGTAGAGATAGGGTCTCACTCTTGCTCAGGCTGGTCTCAAACTCCTGAGTTGAAGCAATCCCCCCTTCTCGGCCTCCCAGAGTGCTGGGATTACAATCATGAACCACTATGCCCAGCCTTAATGTATAATAATTTTACTTTTATTTATTATTAAATTTCTTTGAGTTTCTTCTCTATGAAGTGGGGATAATAGTAATAACTCCCTCCTAGAACTGTTTTGAAGATGACGGGAGATGACATTTGCCAAGTACCTCACACACACCTGCCACACTTTCTCTGTCCAGTAAATATTAATTCTCTAAATTTTTGCTCCTCTTTCTCTCTCTCTTTTTCTTCTTCTTCTTTTTTTTTTGTTTCTCCCCTCCTTCCTTGAGGGTGGAGATGAGGATCCACCTCCTCCGCCCCCTCCCTGAGTTTGACGTGTGGGTTGGGCCTGGGCTAAAGTCACGTGTGAACACACCCAGAAGGGCTGGGAACAGCTCAGGGGAAGACCACACCTACAATGTGGGATAAAAGAGGAAAAGAGAAAAATCTTCTAGGGTGGTGTTTTTCAAACTGCACCCCATTTTTATACAGGGTATAAAATCAGGTTGGCACTATCATTTTGAAAAATGCAATACAATAGAATAAAAAAATCCCAGTATATATTGCACATAGAAAGTTTTAAGTATTATTTCATGAAAGAGCTTTATTTATGTTCTTGTTTCAATAGATCAGTGATTTTTAATCCTGAATACCCTTGGAAATCGTCCAAAGAACTTCAAAAAGTATTAATGCTGGTGCCCTGTAATCAGAGATTCTACTGATTTGGGATGGGGTCCTAGCAATAGTATTTTAAAAGCTTTCAAATGATTCTTTTGCATTCACATTTAAAGACCACTGTTCTACATGCTTGTGGGTATTGGACTGCAATGTAAAATTTACTTTTTACATTCAAGAATGTTTGAAAGCATTGATCTAGAGCAAGGCATCAGCTAACTTTTTCTGAAAAGGGCCAGATAATAAGAATTGGAGGGTTTGTGTGCCGTATGACCTCAATCACAACTACTCAAGCCTTCATTCTAATAAACTTTATTTGCAAAAGCTGACAGCAGCTGGATTTGGGCTGTGGGCTGTATTGCTCTGACTCCGGATCTGAGAAGGAGTTGATGATAAGCCCCTTGATTTATGCACTCTCTGCTGGGACATCGATGACACTCTGAGCCCCCTCCTCACTCCTTCCTACTCTTTCAGCCTCAGTGGGGAGCCTTGCTAGGGTCTAACTGGGCCTGGTGCCCACTGTTACCCTGCAGCCTTCCTGTGCTCCAGCGACTCCACATACCAGGCATGTGTGGCAGCCTGTGAGCCCCCTGAGACGTGCCAGGATGGGATGCTGGGCTCACTGGACCCAGAGCAGTGCCGTGTTCTGGGCGAGGGGTGCGTCTGCTCTGAGGGCACCATTTTGCACCGGCGCCACTCTGCTCTCTGCATCCCTGAGGACAAGTGTGGTAGGTTACTTCCTGTCCTCTGTCTGGGGTCTGGGTGGGGGGCCTTCCAAAGCTGGCCTCAACTAGGGTCTCCTCTGCCTCCCTGCCACCCATGGCTGAGCCCATCTATGTCCCCCAAGGTCTGCTTAGGTAGAGGGTTCTATATCCGAGGGATGATTTAGCCTAGGATAGACTGGGTCTCCCCACTTTCTCAGTCCCCCAAACCCTGCCATGCACCTGCTGCAGCCTGCACAGACAGCACAGGGGTGCCTCGGGCCCTGGGGGAGACCTGGAACAGCTCCCTTAGCGGCTGCTGCCAGAACCAGTGCCAAGCCCCAGACACCATCGTCCCAGTGGACTCGGGCTGCCCAGGCCCCCGCCCCGAGAGCTGCCCACGCTTTGGGGAGGTGGCCTTGCTCCTGCCCACCGAGGACCCCTGCTGCCTGGGAACTGTCTGTGGTGAGTCCCACCTCCACTTCCCTGGACCTCTGGACTATAAGATAGTTAAACCTTAACTGAAAAGGCTCTCATCCTGCCCCCCAAACTCCATGGATACAGCATTGCCCAGGAAAATTAGAGCTCCTCATGTGGGTCAGCTGGGTGAAGTGGGACCCTCCCGGGGACAGGGGCAGACTCAGAGGCCTCTGAGTCAATGTGGGTGGTGCCCTGGCCCTCTGCTCTCCCAACACCTGTAGCCTGTGACCTCGGGCAAATCATTGAACACCCCCTGTGCCTCATTTGGTTGTCCTGTGATGTGAGCCTGCTAACAGGAGCCACTTGGGGGTGGTTGTGAGAATTATGTAAGTTAGCGCTGGTTTACTGTGGCAGCTGGCACGTGGCCCATCTGGGTGAGTGTTAGCTCTTGTTGCTCTTCTGTCCCACTCTTGGACCCCCGTGTGACCCTCAAAGGCCCCTTCCAGGGCTGTGGGTCCTGGGTACAGTGGGGAGTAGGGGGTCCAGGTGTCTGGAACACGGCGAGGGCATGCTGGCCTCCAGGTGACAGGCCCTGTGGCCCCTGGGCCAGTGTGCAACCAGACTCTGTGCGAGGGCCTTGCGCCCACCTGCCAGCCCGGCCACCGCCTCCTCACCCACTTCCAGGAGGACTCCTGCTGCCCCAGCTACCAATGTGGTGAGAAGGGCGGGGACAGCCCAGGGGGCGGGAGAAAGGACAGTGCTGGGAGCCGGCATCTGCTGGAGATTAGGGCAGAGCCAGGGCAGGGGCCCAGGCTCAGCCAGGCAGGTTCTTTCCTGGTCCCTAAATTCCGCCCGTTTCCCCAGAATGTGACCCAGATCTGTGTGAGGCAGAGCTGGTCCCCAGCTGCCGCCAGGACCAGACCCTGATTGCAGGCCGCCTGGGGGACTCCTGCTGCACGTCCTACTTCTGCGGTAAGCAGACGCCGTCAGACACGAATGCGTGCAGCTGAAGCTCAGCTGCCTCTGTCCTCTCCCCTGTTTTCTCGGGGGGCTGGGAGGGAAGGCTGGGGGCCTTCAAGTGGGGTAGCATAGGAAGAAGGGTGAGCTCGCTGTCCGGTAAGCAGTGGGGGCGGAAGAGCAAACTGAGTCCCCCTCTGGGTTACTGAGCGTGAGGAAACTGGCGTCTATTCAGCGTAAGGCTTTGGGTGGACGTGAGGAACAACTCTCAGGTCCTGATTCCATAACCGGTCACATGAGACGATGAAATGCTGCTCTGAGTTTAGCTCCTGCCACACCTGGGTTGTTGAGGTGTGTCCTCTCACCTCTCACCTCTGCTTTGTACCACGCCCCCAAAAGGGGGGCTGCTTTGACATCATTGTCCCCTCCCCTTCAGCCTGTGGAGACTGTCCAGATCCCATCCCAGAGTGTCAGGAAGGGGAGGTGCTCACGGTGCACAGGAACACCACGGAGCTCTGCTGTCCTCTGTACCAGTGTGGTGAGTCCTGCTGGGCACATGTGGGCCACAGCGGGAAGGGCTCTAGGACCCCTTCATGCCTGCTGTGCACCTGCACAGAGTCCTCCCCAGGACTAGTGGGGGCTGAACAGGGAGCAGCAGGGAGCTCCTAGTTGGTGAGCTGTTAAGGGCCAGGCTATGGGAGCCGGACGGTGGGGAGTCTAGGCCAGAAGGAGGCTCGGGTTGAAGGGAAAATGCATAGGTGCCTCCATTACCCCAGGCCTTGATACAAAGTCCTCATGCCAAGGTCATGATCCCTTTTGCCACTGTGTTGCCATACCACCCGCTCATGTGTCCCAGAAGGCCCTACATTTCAAAGTCTCTGAAATTCTTTCATTTTGCAATGAGAAATCAAGGAGGCCCTTTTAATACTTTTACTAGTACCAGTTTGTATGATCTGTGTTTGTGGTACCTTGATACCATAGGTACTATGAGCGCGGTGTCCCAATAGCCTCTGTTGAGCACAATCCAGGCAGCATAATGGACTTTAAGTGGACCTAACGAATGAAAATGAACAAAATGGTTAAGTTTAAATGTGACTCAGTTTGCAAAATTGCTTCGCCCACTGATGTAGGGAAAACATGAAGGGAGCCTGATTTGCACAGAATAGTGCCGGTGGGACCTCTGTCTACCAAGATGCCCGGGGACAGCCCTGATTGATTGTCCAACCTCAGGAGCCAGCTCAGAAACAGTGTAGTCTTCTGCAAGAGTTCCCCAAAGGACCTGGCCACACTAATCAGGAGCTGATGGGCATCCCCAAAGGCCACTTGTTACAGTGTTTTAAAACTCATCTGAGCAAAAGTTTCCCACCGTTTCTCCTCTTCTCCCTCTGTCTCGCCTCTCCTCGCCCCCTCAGTGGCCCTGATTCCCATTTCTCTCCATGTTCCTGGCGGGGTACAGGCGGGGAGCCTGATAACGTGGACCGAGTACAGCTATGGAGTCAGTTAGTCCCAGTTCTGCCATTTACTGGATGTGTGGCCCAGGGCCAAGGTTGCTCCTTTGTAAAATGGCAATAATAGTATCCACTTTGAGGGACTGTTGCAGAGATTCGAGAGAATTCATGTGAAGTCCCCAGTGGTTCTTGGTCCATAGTAGGTGCTCAAGAATAGAGTCTGATGATATTATCACCTTTGCCCTGTCTTCATCATACTTTTATTTTTACAAAAGCACTATATGTGCCTTGTGCCTTGTACAAATTCCAAGTAAATGCGAGAAAATGGAAGGGAACAAAGCAGTGTCAGTGCTTCTGCACAGATCCTTCCAGATGCTCTCTGGGCCTTTATGTGGATGTGCTTCACCAAAACAAGTTCATGCTAGGTACACTGTGTTTAAACTGGCTCTTTTCAGTGAACGATCTTCCCCTCTGTGTTAGTAACTTCTCAGCTCATAGCATGCCCGGTCTGTGTTGCTTCTTGCTTGTCCTACCCAAGATTCGACCCGGGACCACACATTATATGTCTTCAGTCTCTCTTCGCCTAGCACAGGTCCCCTTTTCTGCATGATACCCCATTGCATAGTTCGGGCTGTGCTCCTGCAGGAAGCCTCACCTCTGGATTTATCCAGGTGCTTCCTCTAAGAGTTGCTTACCTTGCTTCATTAGGGTCTGTACTTCCTATAAACAGAAAGTTAGATCAAGGCTTGTTGGATTCAAGTTGCATTTGTTTGGCCAGATGGTGCATGAGCTGCATAGTACCTCACCTCAGGAAGCACAAACTATCCGGCTGAGCCACTGTTATTAACACTGATGTTGGCCCAGGGTACGATGGTGACCACTGGCCCCTCCAGCTTACATTTACATTTTTCCTCTTTCAACTAGAAAGCAACTAGTTACTTTGGCACCATGCAACTGTCCTTCTCCCCCTTTCCTCATAATTTATTTTGTTTATATGTTTGTTTGTTTGTTTGTCTTTGCTCTATCTCCCTGGCTAGAGTGCACTGGCGTTATCACAACTCACTACAACCTAAAACTACTGGGCTTAAGTGGTCCTCCTGCCTCAGCCTGCTAAGTAGCTGGAACTACAAGTACATGCCACCATGCCTGGATATTTTTTTTATTTCTTTGTATACAGTCTTGCTCTTGTTCAGGCTGGTCTTGAACTCCTAGCCTCAAGCAATCCTCCCACCTCAGCCTCCCTAAGTGCTAGAATTATAGGTATGAGCCACCGTGTCCAGCCTCCTCATAACTTTTGAAACACCACTTGATGATCCTTGCTTATTAGTAAATTGAGTAAGTCTTAACCAATTTTAGACCTTCACCTTCACCGCCGACCCTTGCTCCTCCCTGCCCTGCACCTGGGGAGTTCACTCAGCCCTTGCCTTGGTCTCTCTGTCAATGAGAATGGCTGAGGAATCCTGAAAGGAGAGAAGTCAGCCTGAAGACGAGGAGGAAGGAAGCGCGAGGCCTGGAGGGTAGAATCAGTGGCAGCAGGGCAGGCCTGGGTGGGCCCCAAATGGATGAAGTTTCCATGGGTGGGAAAAGCATTCTGCAGAAGGAAACACTCCCCTTCGGTGTCCTTTGGTCGCTGGCTCTCCTGTGACTACTACTCTTAGGGTGGCACAGACTCCAGGGAGCGAGGTCCAGCTTAATGAGTTGGAGGTTGACACTGTCACATCACTAGTGCCTCACAGGTACAGTGAGGGGACCCCCTGAAGGAGCTCCATACGGAGATGGGGCTCCCAGACTCTTCCTAGAGGGGAGCTGAGAGGCACCCCTCCTTAGTCAGTGTTGCGTGTGTGAGGATTCACACTCCCAGGCGCCTGTGGCTGACGTGTTATCGCCTGCCCTCTTCTGTAGTGTGTGAGAGCTTCCGCTGCCCCCAAGTGCAGTGTGGCATGGGCACTGCCCTGGTGGAGGTGTGGAGCCCAGACCGCTGCTGCCCCTACAAGTCCTGTGGTAAGTCCCTGGTCAGGTCCGAGGAGGGGGTGGGGGTGCTAAGAGGGAAGCCACTGGAATCACCTGACCCTCCTCTATCCGCTCTCCATGTGGAACATTCCTCCACCTTTCTCTCTCCAGGATAAAGGAGAAAAGCAACTTCCCCATTCCAGAAAAGCTTTTGGACCTTAAATCGTCTTTATTGCAACCGCCTGATATAGTACACATACTGTTTGTTAAAATTCACTGCTCATCCCTTTGAGCGGCAAGTCAGAATGTCCAGATCAGTAATGAAAACCAATGAGCTTTATATGACAATGTTACTTAAAAAAGGATTGAGAAGCTATTTGCATCTGGATATTTTGCTTGTCTTTTTTCCAGTCCTCACTAGAATACAAACTTCATAAGGGCAGGGATCTTAGTCTATTGTATTCATTGCTTTATTCCCAGGGCACAGAAAAAAAGCTCAGCAGATAGTAGATGCTTAAACTATTTGTTACACAAATGGGTGACTTGACTTGACGGTGTTCACAGCCTCTCTGACCTGGAGCTCTCAGTCACTGAGGGAACTGGACTGGTGTGTCCTTTAATGCTAGCAGTCAGCCATTCACATCTTAGACCTGCTCCCAGGTAAAGGCTAGGAGTAGCAAAGTTGAGCATGTTGGAACATGTATTTGGGAAATGCAGAGGATCAGAAGTTCGAACCTCACCATGTTTATTCCTGGAGAGGCCATGGATGAATCTATGTGACAAAAGGAAACCTGTGACTGGTCTGTCTGCCTGTCTGTCCTTGCTCCACACTTGGCATTCAGGACATATCACTGCCCACCTGCCCAACCAGAGGAGCCGCAGACTCCCCCGTCAGGGATGGAGGGAGGCTGAGATAGTGGCCTCTTCCTCCCTTCCCTTTAGGCTGGGCCTGGACCTGGGTCTGTGCCAGAGGAGGGGCTGCACCCATAGTAAGAGGTCTGGGGGGCCCAGGGGACTTGTGCCTGAGTGCCCTTGGTAAAGTGGAATCTGGGCCCTTATGTTTTTCAGAGTGTGACTGTGACACAATCCCAGTGCCCCGGTGCCATCTGGTATGGAGACCCTGCTCCTTTCACCCTCCCTGGTCTCCCTGTCCCTTCCCTTTTCTCTCCATCTCTCCCCCTGAGACCCTGTTTCTTTAACCTAGTGTATGGAGCCCTAGGTTGAAGGTCAGTGTTCTTGTTCCAAGCTCTGCCACAAGTTTTCTGGAGATAGTGTGCTCCTTTGTAAAGTGTGCATGATTATGCTCTAGCATGTGGGAAGGATTAAGTACAATGATAATGGGGAGGGTGGGGATGGTGAGGATGATCGTGGTGATCATGGAGATGGTGAGCATGATGATGGTGATGGTGGGAATGGTGAGGAGGATCGTGGTGATCATGGAGATGGTGAACATGATGGTGGTGATGGTGAGGATGATCGTGGTGATCATGGAGATGGTGAACATGATGATGGTGATGGTGGGGATGGTGACAATGATCGTGGTTATCATGGAGATGGTGAACATCATGATGGGGTTGGCGGGGATGGTGAGGATGATCGTGGTGATCATGGAGATGGTGAACATGATGATGGGGATGGTGGGGATGGTGAGGATGATGGTGTTAGTGGTGGTGGTGATGGTGGTGGCTAATATGATAATCATGATGGTAGCTAATGTTTATTGAGAGCTTACTATATGCCAGGAACTTTCCTAGGCCTCCAATGTGAGTTATCATATTAATTCTCATGACAGCCCATGAGGTTGATTCTGTGATTATCTCAGTTGTATGAACAAGAAAGCTAAAGTCAAGGTTATGAACCTAGTAAATCACATAGCCAGGACTAAAATCCAGGAAATCTGACTCCAGAGACCATGTCCTTAGCCACCGAGCAGCATGGTCCCTGAGGGAAGTGAAAGTACATTAAGAAATGTGAAGTTATGTTTGCAGTCATTTTCTGAATTATGTGTACCACCCACCCTCCGCACACATTTCCACTCACTCTGTCCCCATCCCATCCCTCCTCTTCTCTCTGAAACTAGGCAAGAAAAATGAAAGTAGTGTAGACCCCAGGGGGCTGGTAGCTGCACAGCAGAGAGGTCTGGGGGCCACCTTGGGACTGAGCTTCCAGGTTGCTGAGGGTCCCCAAGCCTGCCCACCACAGGATGGGGCTGACATAGAGAGGGGTCCAGGGGCAGACTCTCCTGAGGACAGGGCTGGGCCTCCAGCCCAGGGATCAGACTGGCTGACTGCCTCTGCTTACCCCTACCTCCCTAGTGGGAGAAGTCCCAGCTGGACGAGACATTCCTGCACAGCAAGGAGAATGTGTGTGGCTGTGCCAAGTATGAGTGCGGTGAGTGGGGAGAGGCTAAGGGCAGGCCCGGGCTAGGTTGGGTGAGGATAGTCAGACCCTGGATGACCATCACCACCCTGCACACCCCTCCAGTGAAGGCCCCTGTATGTCTCAGTCGTGAGCTGGGTGTGATGCAGCCAGGCCAGACAGTGGTAGAGCTCTCCACAGAAGGCGTGTGCCACACTGCCCACTGCACTGATGTGCTCGACCCTCTCACCAGCTTCTACCAGATCAACACCACCTCCGTGCTGTGTGACGTCCACTGTGAGGCGGTAGGGTGCAGTGTAGGGTGGGGGATTGGGCTCAGGAGGGAGGGTCTGACAGACCCTAAGTGCTCTAGGGGCCAGAGGGGCCCTAGACTAATCTGGAGAGTGGGCATTGGAGGGGCCCTCAGAGGCCATTAGGTTGGGAGAGGTCAGGAAGGGAATAACAAGAGCAAAGAGAACAGATTTAAGGCCTGGCAAGGGTGGGCACTAACAGAGAAAATGCACATTTATTAAACACTTACTGAATACCCGGCATATGCCCAGTCCTTTTGGTTTGTGTGTTTGTATTGCTACTGTTTGATAAGGACTTCTATGTGCCCCGCACCTAGGACAGTGACTGGCTTTTAGTAAAGGCTAAATAGATAATAGTTGAATAAAAGAGGTTAGAATTATTCCCATTTGTCGATGAGAAAACTGAAGTTTAGGGAGATTCTGTCCTTTGTTCAAAGACCCACAGGAGCTAAGTCTCAAGTTGAGGTCTGTGTGGTACCCGTACTGGTGCCTTTCTTACCAGAAACGCTGCACCTGGAAGGGCAGAATGGCTTGTCCACAGAGGCTGGGAACTGGCAGTCAGGGCAGCTTAGAATAGATACGGGGACGATCTGCCTGCCTGAGATCGAAGGAATCTAGGGAATCCTCTTCCTGAGCACACAGAGAGGGCCCTTCCCAGGCCCTGGGATCCCTCAGAGATGAGCAATGGGACAGCCAGAGGGCAGAGTGGGCCCCTGCTGAGGCCATCCCATCCCGCCTGACCTACAGAACCAGGAATACGAGCACCCCCGGGACCTGGCAGCCTGCTGCGGCTCCTGCAGGAACGTGTCCTGCCTCTTCACCTTCCCCAACGGCACCACCTCCCTATTCTTGGTAAGCAGCCCCTTAATGCCTACTCAGGAAGGTGTCCCAGGAGGGGGCACTCGGACCAGGGCCCTCTCTGGCTCTTGGGACAGGGCTGAGTACAGACAGGGTCCTAGACGGTGCTAGGTCTTGGGCCGTACCTGTGCTTGGAGCTGTGTCCTATTGGTTCACTCAGCTGTCCACCAAGCCACAAGCCCCTGTCCCCCACCTCTGTGCCCTCTAGCCCGGGGCATCCTGGATCTCAGACTGCGCCCGCCACCATTGCAGCAACACTCCGCTGGGCGCCGTGCTCGTCCGCTCGCCCATCAGCTGCCCGCCACTCAATGAAACTGAGTGTGCCAAGGTCAGTGCCTCCTCCTCTGCCGCACGCCCGGGCCAGCTTGGGTGGCAGTGGAGGCACAGGCACCAACAGGATGCACAGCTCAGTCCTGTAGTGATGGGCTGGCTGGGGCCCGGCACTAGCATGGACAGCTGTCAGGGAGGGCACACCTCAAGGGAAAGGAGTTCCTGGAGGGTTTGGAGCTATTGTTGAATCCTTAAATTTCCTAATGTTAACATTGGACATTTGAAGACATTTCTTTTCCCTAGAAAATAGATACACATCCACAAACGCAAAATCACACATGTACACACATTCTCACATGTATGTTCACAAAATCACACACATGTTCTGAGACCCCCCCACACCCATGCATGTGCTCTCTCAAACAAAATAACGATCCTATCGTTGTTTTATCCATTTCACTGTAGAGGAGGAGGGCTAGGAGGGATAACTGCCCCATTTTAGAGACAGGAAACTAATCCCAGAGGAAAGGGGTGACTCATCTAGGGGTGAGAGAGAGCCCAGGCCACTAACCCAAGTAGGTGACCCTGTGCCTCTCTTCTCCCTGACCCTCTGTGCTGAGCACCACAGTGGTAGGGAAGGTAGTAGGGGGAATGAGGGAGCTGCCCCAGGAAGGCAGGAGGCCAGCGCCATTGTGACTCAGGCTCCAGCCTTGCTGGGACACAGCATTCTTAGGGTCAACTGTCTTCACCAGTCAGGTTAGCCCCTCAGGCTGTCCCGCGGCCTATCCAAGGAGCCATTCTCCCTCTGGTCAGCGCCTGCTGGGCAGAAGGGCCACAGTTCTGTCCTGGAGCACCGTGTTGGGAGAAGAGTTAAGATTCTCAGACTCGTTTGGCTTTTCCTGGGGTCTTGGCTCCTGGCCTGGGACAGGGTGTTCCACCCTTATCTCCTCCTCTTGCTCTAGGTTGGGGGCTCCGTGGTACCATCCCTGGAAGGATGCTGCAGGACGTGTGAGTGCACATAGTGAGGGCCCAGGGGTGAGGGGACAGCATGGAGGATAGCATGTCATGACAGCAGACAGGCGACCAGGGACCTGGCCCCTACAAACGTAGCTCTTTAGGGATGTGTAGATGATAGGATAGCCCCCTGCCACAGGGCTTATGGCATTGGCACAAATATTCAGAGGGCCAGAGGCCATGTTCATGTCTTGTTTCAAGATAAGGCCTCTGTTTCTTGTTGGAGACAGAGGATGTTGCCTCCAGGAGGTCAGAAATAGACCAGTCACTCTACCTCCTCCTGCCCCTGCCCAAGCCCTCAGCCCTGGTGCCCCCCAGTAACTTTCCTTTGAGGTCAGGAGCCCCGGTCTTGGAAGTGCCTCTGAGGTGGGATTCAGGCCTCCAGGGTGATAACTGAGTAGGTTCTGTGCCCCTGTCCTTACAGCTGCCTCCACAACCCCTGGCCACCCAGAACCTGCAGCCCCCAGTCACACACATATGCCTCCCTGCAGTATGCTCAGCCCCCATCCTTGGAAGGCTATAGAACTGGGTGTCCTGTTGTGTTGTGGCCACATCACATATTCCAAGGAGGCTGGGTTCGGGTCCTCACTGGCTGATCCCTGAGGTTGACCACACATGGAAAACAAAATTACAGCCCTCATGTTCCTTCAATGAGCCATGTGCCCCCATGTGACTTATGTCCCATGTCCCTCTCCCCAGGTTCCCCAGGGACCCTGTTTCCCGTGGTCCCTGTTAGCCCTGCCTCTCCTCCATGGGTTAGTGTCCACTGCCGCCCAGGTACTCCTCCCGGAAGCCCACTGGACTGGAGTGAGGCAGCTGCATTGCTGGGTCCAATAATGTCCCCATGCTGGGTGGCTCCAAGCTTGGGGTGGGGCCTGGGGAGGGCACTGCTCCCTGCCCCCAGCAAAGGCCATTCAGCCAACAGTGCATGCTGGAGGTGAGCCGCATCCCCTGGGCTTGCATGGGCACGCTTCAGCCCTGCCCGCTCACCTGGTGCCCACCAGTGCCCAGTGCCACCATTGCTTTGCTCCCGCTGGTCACTCAGCCAGTCTCAGTCTAGGAACTAGAAAGCCGTGACAGGACAGCCCTCAAGCAGGAGGACAGAATGAACTTAACTCTGGCCAGGAGCCATGTAGCCAGTGTTATAGGAAAACTCTGTGGTGAGGCCCAGAGGCCAGAAGAAAACATTCCTTCTTCTTTCTGGTGGGCTACCTGGGGTTACAGAGTGCATCTCTGCAACTGGCAAATATTTATTGAGCACCAATTATGTGCCAGACAACTATTTGAGGCACTGTGGAGCCATGTGCAACTGACATTTTAGTGAGAGAGAATAACAAGTAAAACATAATAGGACAGAGTCATTGAATTTTGTGGGGCCTCAAGTTTATGCAATTTGGGTGGCTTTGTTAAGAAAAGGAAAACAAAATTACAAATGCATATCGAGCTGTGAATGGCAATGTTTATTTAGAATGTGAAAACTCACAACAAATGGTGGACAGGACCCCTGCAAAAGAAAACCCTAAAGCTTATGCTTCAACAGCACAATTACGAATGTGTCCGATAGGACCGCGATTGTGCCATGGACAGATAGAAGGCGTGGTAGGACTGGCTGTGGGGAGAGAGTTGCAGTGTCAAACAGGGGATCAGGAAAGACCTAGGGAAGGAGATTTGGAGCTGGTTGCTAGCAGAGGTGAGGGCACGAATGAGCCATACGGTTGTCTGATGAGGCCTCTGCCTTACCCCACCACACTCATCAGTTTCCCTCCCTGTTACAGCTCTGTGAGGCAGGTGAATGAATCTCTGGCTCTGTTCCGTAGATATGGAAACCAAGGAAACTTGCTGTATGAAGCATCCTGCTGGAGACTGGGGTTTCCATTCCTTTGGGGAAGTGGCAGAATCTTAATGCTAGGCGAGCTCTCAGATTAGGAAAAACAAACCTCAAAGAGAGGCAAAGGCACAGCCAGGGTTGCTTGCCATCAAGGTTTGGAGAAGCATTGGGGGTGGAGTAGGGAGGCATCCTACCTCTGTCCCCAGAGGCTCCTTGCCCCTAGCACAGGGTCCTCGAGGGGGCCCTGAGACTCCCAGGAAGCTCTCTAAGTCACTGGCACACCCTCCTATCTTTGCCTACCCTGACTCTGCCTCCTTCCCTGGCGCTGGGTTAAAGAGCCACAGACAGGGGCACTAATGCATGGGTGCTGATGCTGAGTGAGGGACCCTGAAGCGTGATGCTAATTGCACCATGCTGGCCCATCCAGCTCCGCCAGGCAGCCTATCTCGACCAAGGCTCCCTCACCCACTCTGTCTCCTCAGGTAAAGAGGATGGGCGCTCTTGCAAGAAGGTGACCATCCGAATGACCATCCGCAAGAATGACTGCAGGAGCAACACGCCGGTGCGTGGTGGCTGCAAGGTGGTGGGGCAGCCAGAGAGGGGGCTGGAGGGGGCTGAGAGGGCTTGGAGCTCCACAGACTGCTCGTTCCAGGTGAACCTGGTGTCCTGTGACGGGCGGTGCCCATCTGCCAGCATCTACAACTACAACATTAACACCTACGCCCGCTTCTGCAAGTGCTGCCGTGAGGTGGGACTGCAGAGGCGCTCCGTGCAGCTCTTCTGTGCCACCAATGCCACCTGGGTGCCCTACACAGTGCAGGAGCCCACTGACTGTGCCTGCCAGTGGTCCTGAGCCTGGGGGCCAGCGCTGGCTGGACCGTCTCTGCCATCCCCACTTTCTGCTTCCAGCTGGCTCAGTGTGGAGGGGAGGAGACTAAAGGTGGTGGAAAGCTGGTATGTGCTGAGCGCGGAATGGTGGGCAGAGGCCCCAGGAGTGACCAGACCAGGCCACACCAGCACACCCTGGCTCCCTGGGCTCACCCTCTTCCACACATGGAAAAGTGCCACAGCTGAGGGCTCAGGGAACTCAAATCTGTCTCTGGCTTTGGGTTAGGAATAGGCCTTAGGTCCACGGGCAACAGCCCCTACACATCTGTGGCTCTGGCCACAGTTCTTTGGTGGAGGGGGTGAGAGCTTTCGTGAGAAGCTGGGACCAAAACTCGACCCAAGACCCAGTGCAGGGGCAGGATGCAGTGTTCCATTCTCTTAGCCCATTTGACTGTCATAGAAACTCAGATGTAGGAAAAGGAAAGAGGGTTTTAATTGCAGTATTCAGGCCTGCATATAGCTGCCCAGAAGGACTTCCCAAAAGCGAAGATGGCCCAGTCCTCCAAGATTTATGAGGTCAGAGTGGGCTCAGTGACCTTCAAGTGCCCTCTACCCTCAAGAGGGATACCCTAGTGTCCTGGAATTGATACTGTAATTCAAGAAAGGATTTCAAGAGCAGGCTCAAGCCTGTACCTAGCCCCACCCTAATCTTCCTGACAGGTGGGCTGGCCTTGTGAGAAAGGTGGGAGGGAATGGATTCCTCAACAGGGTCCGGCACTGCTCATCTAGGGTGTTGGTGGGCAGCCCACCCTTCCATGGGCCCTAGGTTCTTGAATGGGTCCTTTCAGCTTGCAAGTGCTGCACCTGGCTTTGCAATGTGTTTTTCCTCCAAGAACACAGCACAGCTGGGCTCTAGAGGGGCTTGTGTGTGGGTTTGTGGCTCAGCCAGTTCCAGCCTCTGTGTTCCATGCAACTGTTTAGTGGGGGAGCTTCTGTTGGTGGAAAGTACAGCCCCAGCATCCCTGAGCATCTGTCAGAGCCTTGTTTCTGAGCCAGTGTCCTCACAAGGCAGAGCCAGAGCCCACTTGTGCAGGTCCCCCATCCTTTATGCAACTTCCTGTCACTGGGTCCAAAGGGCATGAGCATGAGGTTATTTAGGCCCCATCACTGCCCTATGTGGCTGCCCTGGAGCCCTCATGGCTGAGGGAGTGGTGTCAGGATGGTCTCCAACTGTTTTCAAGCCTCTTTGTTCCTGTATCTGTGTTCTGTTTATATATCAATACACCATGGGAAGACTTCGGCCTGAGGGTGCTGGGTTTGCTTTAAACCTAAAGAAGTATCAGCTGTGATGAGAAAACCCTATTTTATGGTGCTGAAGGTCAGCCCCTCTTCTCCTGCCCTACCTGTGCTCACTTCTGTGACCGACTCAGATCAGAGCAGGTCCTCAGTGGGTGTCTGTCTTCTGGGTGGATTTGAACAGATAAGAGACTGGCTTCTAGAGGAAGGGGTGGGAAGTAGGGAGATGTTGGGAGTTGGCTTTTAGGCAAGGGGATTGAAGAGTGATCCTGGCTCTGTGGGGCCTGGCCTAGAAGTTGCTCACACAGAATGTGGATGGGGAAGACCCTGAGAGTAGGTTTCACATTTACCTCTCAAATTTCTGTATTTGTTTTCTTGTTACTTTCCCAAATAGCTCAGTAAGTTTTTGTAGCCATATTGGTTATGCTAGGATTAAAGACAATCTAGGGATGGGTTCTTAGTGATGCTTCAAACTGTAAATGACTATTGGCACACTTAATGAACAAATGGGAAGGTGCTTTCTTGCATTGTCTCATGGGAAGGAGAAGGATGATGGGGCTGGAGAAGCACACTCATTAACAGGGGGAGGCCCTAGGGGTCAGTGCTTAAGGTATAAGAACTTTACATGGCTGCCTAGAGCAGGTAGAGCATCCTTTTTTGAGTTAACACTTAGAAGGTTGGATATCATTTCACATGTTTCTTTTCTCATGGTACATCTATCTGCTAACATGGTTTCTGGGACTTTTCCTAATGAGAAAATAACCTTACAATCTCTTAAGCAGCCTATTTCTAACTAAGCAATAGATCAAAGAAGAAATCAGAATGGAAATTACACAACATTTTTATCTGTGTGATTATGAAATTATGACACATTAAAACTGTGAAATGCAGTTAAAGCAGTACATAGAGGAACATTTATAGCCTTAAAATGCATCTTTTGTTCTTAATTTTTCATCATTACAGACTGATGGGGTAGGACAGGGCTTCTAAACTTCTCTATTTTTTATGATGATTGATAGCTTGCAGTCAGCATTTCCTCAGTCACATACACTCCCCAATTTCAAACCCTGAGATCAGCAGAATGTGACTTTAAACATACCTTTAAAGGGAACTGGTATAAAATCTTGATTTTATTATATAGCAAGATATTTAGGTTAAGACACAAGGCTATTGCTGGAATCCCTGTGTTCCTGGCTGTTTATCCTCATTTCACCCAATTCCCATCTGTTTATATCCAGATATGAGAATGCAGCTTTTGAACAGGGCCACTGGTAGGCCACAGTTGCATGGACAGAGGAAGAAGGCCTCAGATCAAGTCAACCACCCTTGGCCTCACTATCTTTCTGCAATCTCCATTTGGAAGGGTGGCCTAGACTTTCAGATGCCTGTTTCCCAATTCAACCTGTCCCTGGTGATGGAGCTTTAGTAGCCTGGCCCTCCTAGGCTCCAGGTGGCAGCAGCTCTCAGCCCTCCTGCTCCACTCCCACCATTACTCACAGGTGGCCAAAGCTTCTGATGATCCTCCCCTATTGCTGGAATCACAGTGTGCCTATCTGACTGTTTATCCCCACTCCCACTCCCACCCAGGCACCCCCTCCTGCCTGCTCCCACAGAAAGCCAACCTTCCACTCCAAACTTTTAGAATCCCATTCTCCCAGATCTCTCCTGGGGAAAGCAACTCTTTTAGGCTAAGATACTTGAGTGAAAAGTTAACAGGAAGCAAATCACCAGCCCTGCTCTGCATTGCAGAGGAAGACAGGTGAGGGTGAGAACTTTGAACCTTAACCAGTGTGTCCAGTTGCATTTCCAAAAGCCAATGACAGCAGTGTTGATAAGAGCATTTGTAGCTACAACTTGGAGATGTTGATTTAAATTAAAAACGTGTATCCTTCAAGTAACTCATTCTATTTCTCCGTTGAATAATGGCCCTCCAAAGATGTCCACATTCTAATCCCTGGAACCTGTGGGTATTTATATTATCTTATGTGGTAGTAAAAGGGATTTTGCAGATGTGATTAAGGATCTCGAGACAGGGTGATTAGCCCAAATTATCCAGGTGGGCCCAAGATAATCACAAGGGTCCTTCATAAAAGGAGGTAGGAGGGTCAGAGTCGGAGAGGAGATGGGATGACAGAAGCCAATATTGAAGTGATACATTCTGAAGTTAGAAGAGAGAGCCACTGACCAATGAGCACAGGTAACTTCTAGAAGCTGGAAAATCAACGAAACAGATTCCTCCCTGGAGCCTGAAGAAGGAATACAGGCCTGCCAATCCCTCGATTTTAGCCCAGTGAAACTTGTTTCAGACTTCTGACCTCCAGAACTATAAGAGGATAAGTTTGTGTTGTTTTAAGGCACTAAATCTGTGGTAATTCGTTACAGCTTTAATAGGATTCTTGTATAGCATCTAAAGAAAGAATTCATATAGAGAGGCATGTGCCAGGATCTTTACTGCAGGATTGTCCTAAGTTGTAGAAGTTGGTGACAACTTTAAACGCCTGTCAATAGGGAATGATTCAATAACCTGGTACAGCCACACTGCAGACTAATGGACAGCCCTTTTGTGTACTGACATGTTAGACTCCTCTGGATATGTTACATGAAGAAAAGGAAATTGTGGGTTTGTTTCCAGAGAACTGTCCTCCTCCTTTATGAACCTATGTAGACAACAGATACACACACATTTGCATTGGTCTCATTCTCTTAAAGGGTTTTCTGGACTGAAAAGGGTCCTTCCTGCTGTTAGGGCCAGCTGGTTCAATGGCATCTTTGGTCCTGGCACAGTCTTCTCCGTTCTGAGGATGAACAGATCAGAATGGACTCAAGGCTCTAGGGACAGCTCTCCCACTCCATTTCCTCCCCACACTCTGTGCGGTGACTTAATGCTTAAGCAACCCTAGAGGCCACACACAGGTAAGGAAACTGAAGCCCAGGACCCCTGAGAGAGTTGGTGGCTGCACAGGGCGGCTGTCCAACCTGCAGCCCCCTGTGACATATTTGCAAACACGCGGGGTTTTGAGCTGCAGAACCATCCCATTCTCCGTGGTACAGGCTCAAGTTCCCGCCCTGATTTTCTGGGCTTAATCCTCTTCCTGTGGAAATCAATAAGGACATTGTGATGGAATGATTCACGTTCAAGGTCAGGCCGGAGCTAATTGGAGGCGACATGCTGATTTTACTGCCCTCACAGAGAGGGGAGCCAATCCTGCTCACGGGCCCCTTAACCCTTTCCTGGCCACACCTCCCGCAGAGCCCTCAGCACCAGTCACCTCCCCAGGCCCCCAAGGTCTTGTCATTCATGTGGCCCTGCCGGTCACACTCTCCCAAGAATCTAGCCACACAAGGACGTGGGGGTCTCACACAATTGTCATGGTGTTTGGGGGAAGGCAGAGGGAAGTTTGGGAGCAGCTTCCAGTTAGAGGTGAAAAGTTAGTGTATAATTTGGCAGCTACATCCTGCCCCAGGAAACCTCTCTCCTCTCAACAGAGCTGTTCCCTCTTTTCTGAGTTCCAGGGCCCTTTTCTTGATTTTTCTGGAGGGGAGGTAAAGGAGAAGGGAGCCCAAGTTTTTACTTTTCCCCATGTATAGCAATCCCTATCTTTTCTGTTGTTCAAACATGATAGAAGCCTATTCCTTCCTCCTATGCATCTATTTAAAAAAAATGGCCAAAATAAAAGTAGCTAGAGTCTCATGCCCAAAATGACTCAGAGATCCTATAGCTCCTCTGTCTTGAGGTTCTACCACTTGCTACAGTTACTGCAATCAGGTGTCACAGCCAGCACACAGTGCATGGGGAGCACGTGCCAGGGGCCTGGAAGGGGCTTGCTCTCTGCCACCCCTATTCCACTGGCCCACACCGGTTCATGGCCACACCTGAATGCAAGGGAGTCTGGGGGATGTAGTCCAGCTGTGTGCCCAAGGAGACAGCATCTTCTCACGGGAGAGGTAGAGAGAGGAAGACAACTCTGAGACGTTCGGCTGGAATAGAAGAAAGAGAGAGCATGAGGTCAAGGGAAGGTTTATTTGATGATTTGAGAAAGGCATTGACCTGATCATATGTCCCGAAAGGAGCCAGTGGGCAGAGAATAAGGCCTGTGTCATGGAGAGAACTCAGGGTGTTAGAGGGCTCACAGCTGGCATTAAGGAGGGACACACACCTCTGGCGGGGTAGATCCTCTCTGTCCCCAACACTGAAGACACTGAAAATTGAGTATGAACAGGCCTCTGAGCCTGAAGGTGAGGAGTCCAGACAATAAGGAGTTAAAGGGTTCAGGGGTGGGCAGAGCTGGGGAGCCAGGTGCCCCCAACATACTGTGGCCAGTGCCAGTTAATCCCCTGCAGCAGGCAGGAGGCCTGCACAGCTGTCTCTCCCAAGCTGGAACTGCCCCCTCCCAACCCTCGGCCCCTTGCCCAGAGATCCCAGCATCCCAGGGCTTGGGTGGGGGTGGGTGGAGATGGGCAAGAGGCATGGTGAGTAACTGGTGGTCCAGCCCCTGCACCCATGGAGAATGTTCTCCAGAGCTAGGCCATTCTCTGGGCTTGCTTCTCATGCCCTCACTGGCCACGAAGACCCCCTAGCCAAACCTGAGCCTGTCCCTACCCCTCCCATGTGGTGTCCATTCCTACTTCTGTCTTTTGGCCCCACCTGGAACGTCCTTTTCCTCCCTCTCTCTGGGCAGTCCCCTCCTTGCCTTCAGAGTAGCTGCAAAGCCACAGCCCATGGGATCCCTGCCTTTGGGCTCTAGACCCCAGCCCTCGGTTCTCCATGTCTGGGGCGCCAACCTGTGTCTATGCTCTGCTTGCAAGGGGACACGGGCCCTTGCTCATTTATTTCCCTCCATCCTCACTCACAACACATGAGGAGGCCACTGAGCTCAGAGAGAGTAGGCGGCGTGATGCACAGCTGGAGTGTGGCGGGACCAGGACTCGTGCTCACACTTGTTTATCTCCAGAGCCCACATTCCTACTTCCCTTCTCAGCCAGAGAAGAGACAAAGAGGATTTTTGGCTGCCTGGGAGCTTGGACTCCAGGCACCTTCTTCCAGGGAGCAGAACAGGCAGAGGAAAGAGGGTTCTAGTCTCCCCTTAGCCAGTTAGCAGTTGTAAGACGCTGGCAAATTTCAAACCTCCATTCCCCATGGTGAGAAGAAGCAACAGGCTCTGTTACAGGGTTGGCAAGAGGGACAAGTGAGATCATGGATGGGAAAGGGCTGGACAACTGGACAACTGCTATGCCCATGTGTGAAGCTGCTTGGCTGAGCCAGGGGATTCCAGTTCAGTGGGGCCCAAGGCAAGAAGACAGCAGGAGCAAAGGGCTGGCCCCAGCCCCAGACTGCCCTCCAGACAGCAGCTCAGGTGCATTGCTAAGCCTGACTCTCTGTGGGTCCAGCTGCGCCATCGTGCCTCTGCTCTACCTGAACAAAATCGCCATTTACAGACAGAACTGAAGACGCGGCACGGGGAAGCGTGAAGAGCGTGGGCTATGAGCTCAGGCTCTGTGTCTGAACAGCTGCGTGACTTACCCTCTCCACGTCTCAGTTGCATCATCACTGAAGTGGGAATGAGAACCTGGCAAAGGGTGACAATGTTCATAGGCGAGCCTTGGCCTATGCTAGGCATTTTATAACTGGAGCTATTGTTTCTACCATGGAAAGAACTGTAAAGATAGTCTTCTTCAAACTCCACATTTTCAGGAGTAGGAAACTGATCCAAACAGTGACAGTGACTCACCCAAGGTCTCACTGCAAAGTGAGCCATGGGGAGGCAGCACCAGGCTCAGAAGCCAACACTCCTTCCTTTGCTGCAGGGTCTTCCCTGGGTTCCAGCCCAGGCTGGGCCTCCCCATTCTGATCTCACAGCCTCTATTGTCTGAGCCACCCATTGGACCTTCCAAAAGCCATTTCTCCACCTAAGGCAAGAAGCTCTCCAGGTGGGACCCAAACCACTTGCTCCTTCTGAGTCTCCCCAACAGTAACTGTCACATGGCTGGGTCCTTTGCAAGGTGTGCAGACCCAGGCAGGGAAGCTGATTCCTCAAGGGGCTTTCTGGGACTTGGCTGAGCTAGGTGATATTAAGTCCCTGGATGGAAGGGAGAGAGAAGCAAGAGAGGGAAGGGTTAAAGCTCAGCAGCTGGGGCAGGCAGCCTGTAGACTGGCCCAGCCCAGTGCTGGGAGGCCTGCACCATTCCATTCCTTTGCAGATCAGTTACACCCAGCTGTCTCCCTCCCTGCTGCCAGTGCCCCTTGGATTAGGCGGGAAAGGCTCCCCGGCCTGTGGCCTACACACGGCCCATGGGGAACAGCGCCTGCAGCCCACGCCTCCACGACAGCTGCTGAGTGTCAAGCAAGAACATAGATCAGCAGGATCCTGGCAGAGGTGCCCCAAGCCCAGGCCCTGCCCCCAGCATGTATGTACAGGAGGGGCTGCCCCAGGAGAAAGGAGAAAGGGGGCCTGTAAGGGATTTGGGAAGTACAGGGTTAGGAACTGCTCCCTAAAATACCTCCTCTGCCCCGATGTTACTGAACCTCAAATTCCACTAGTAGAGGTCTTAAAACTTTGGTTCTTCCAAAGACACCAGTTAAAAATGATACCCCATGGAGTACCTGGCACTCTGATGTGCTATTGACAGGAATGTATTAGTAAAATTTATGAAAACTTTATATTATGAGGTATATATGAAGTTCTTCAAAAATATATATCCTTTTGTCTCAGTAATTCCACTGATGAATTTAACTTAGGGAAGAATTCTATGCTGCCTGGAATATGGAAAACATACGGGCTAGGGTCTCAGGATTTAAAAACTAACATCATGAATATTCATGAAACACAAAAGCCAGATGAAAGACGCAAAAAAAATTTTTAAACCAGAAAATAGCTGCATCAATACTAAAAAACATGAAACAGTTCCATCAATAGACCAGAAATATGCAATTTTTCAAAGTTATAAAGCTCATGAGAGGCAGCGAGTGTACAAGTTGGTCCGATGGTGCTAATCCTGGCTGCTGCACTCACTAGTTCTATGATGTTGGCAACTTACCCAACCTCTCTGAACTTTAGTTTCCTCAACTGTAAAGTTGGAATAGTAATTATAGCAGTTGTGAGAATTACATGAGGATTAGAAGAGACTGTATGCGGTAAGCATCCTTGTGATTCCACCATCAGAGGACCATGACCACAGAAACCAATCCCACCCATCAGTGAATGGTTATGCTTATGGTACAGTAAGTTTCCCCCAACCACCTACTTATATAGCTGTTAAGGAAGCCCTCATAATATTAATTCTGATTAATCTAGACTTTTATTATATATATTATCAGTCAACTAAAACTCATTGTCTATTTGAAAAAAAATGGCGAACATCAAAATGGTGCCAAAGTTCACCAGGGTAAATTGCCTTCAGTGAAGTGCTACCAATTCAAGAAACAGGGACACAAGCAGTATTCTAATGAGCACTCCTAGGTGATGCATGAGGATATTTTATCTATAAAATAAGAAGCTTATACGCAAAAGCACAATGAGAAAATAAAAGAATTTTTAGAAATTAAAAACATACATGATCTCTGCTTCCACTGCAAGCTGGTGCCTGACCTATCTTGGAATTATAAACAATGAGAATATTGGTGAAAAATACATGAAATACATGTTTTCAGACATTGGGCAATAGGCATTGCAGAGTAAGGATCCCCGAAAGAAGGGGAACAAGTGAAGTAAGTCTTAATAGAAATCTCCAAATTCTGCCTGGACTATTTTCTGAAATAAGGGACAGGGAAGGAGACATCCCAGAAGAAGTCGGTAGTCTCACTGAGTTGGAGAGATAGATTGAATTGAGGAAGTCGGAGCCAACTAGAATTTGTGGGACAGAGCAGCAGAGATGAAGGAACTATCTAGAGAAAGAGCTCTAAACATTTGCATAGATTAAGGCTGGTGCTGAACACTAAGGTGTACATGTGCAGCGTGGAAATCCATAAGGCTGGGCAAAGAACCACTGGGTAATTTTAAACTAGTTTAAATTTTAGAACTAGTGAGTGAAGCAACCAGGATTAGAAACTGAGAAATTCCTGAAATTAACAGGGCTGGGAGACTGTCATATTCTTATCATCCAGGGTGGAGGGGTCTCATGGAACATCCAGGGCACTTAATTGAGCTTCCAGAAAGGGTCACACCTTAGAAGTAGGACTGAACTAGCCCTAAAGTAAAGGCTACCCTACAGCTGCCCTAATGAAGCTTTAAAACAAGCTTCAAACTGATCATGCTGTTACACAAGGAAGTATGTTAGAAGACATGGCAAAGTCTATATATTCTTTTTGTTTTTTTTTTGAGACAGAGCCTCAAGCTGTCACCTGCCTCCCAAGTAGCTGGGACTACAGGCGCCCGCCACAACACCCGGCCATTTTTTGGATGTAGCCATCATCGTTGTTTGGCGGGTCTGGGCTGGATTCGAACCCACCAGCTCAGGTGTACGTGGCTGGCGCCTTAGCCCGTTGAGCCACAGGTGCCGAGCCAAAGTCTATATATTCTTTAAAGGAAAAAAAAAACAAAAACTTCAGACATTCAAAGACATTATTATGTCCAGAATGCAGTAAAAATTATTAAACTTGCATGCAAAGAATCTAACAAGTGTGACCCATAACAAGGAGAAAAGTTGGTTAATAGAAACCAATCTAGAAATGGCAAAGATAACAAAGACTTTAAATTTTTTTAATTTTTTTTTTTTTTTTTTTTTTTTTTTAGACACTGTCTAACATTATATCCCGCGGGAGATTGCCGTGGCGTCACACAGCTCACAGCAACCTCCAATTCCCAGGCTTAAGCAATTCTCTTGCCTCAGACTTCCAAGTAGCTGGGACTACAGGCACCCACCACAACGCCCAGCTATTTTTC
>CAUYON010113074.1:0-19599 GCA_963573935.1 Arctocebus calabarensis
TCAAGCAAGTGGCAGTCAAACTCTTCATTACTAATGTTGTTCATGGTTTCTTGATGTTTCTTTGAAAAACTAAGAGACGGAATTTAAAGAAATACTTCCAGCTTCTCACAAAGGCAGTTCTCCAGGAATTCTGAATCCCACTGTGTGTGTCCTCCAAACAACAGTGGAAACGTTCTTAGAGCGTCCAGCCACCACAGGCCAGCCCCATGGAGAGAAGCCAGAAAGCCAGAGCCGCAAGAGCACTTGGCTGCCCCTGCCACACCCTGCAGCGCCTGGCTCCTGCCTGCAAGAGACGCTGGCCCGAGGTGGTGCTGGAGGCAGCGACTTCAGGGACTGACCTCTACATTTTCAATGTCAGTAGAAAATGGGTTGTGGAAAAGCTGTATGTCCTGTTCAGAGAGAAGAAGCTCTTTAAATCTGAATTGGAACTCCTTTTGCAACTTTTCCAGTGACTCCACACGTTTTGTTTGGGAATGCAACCAATGGTTTTTTCTGCTAACAGATTTTGCAGCCTGAGATGAGTCTGCTGCTAACCAGGATAGGCAGCGGAGGCAAAAACACCCTGCTGGCTGGATAAATGTCCTTGGCGGGCTGCATGTGCCCACGGGCCATAGTTTGAGGACCCCTGCTCTAGAGTGTCCTCCCTGCAGCCCCCAAGGAGCCAGCATTTACCCTTCTTCAGTTCCTGGATTTCCCGGCAGTGCTTCCCATACCAGTAATTTTTTAAAGCATTTTATTAGGAAATAGTTGCAGACTTGGAGCAGTTGCAAAAATCATACGGAGAGCTAAATTCATCACTCAGCTTCCCTCCCTGGTAATATTTTATGTAAGTCTCATGCCTGATGAAAAGCAGGGGACTCAGCACTGAGCCCCAGGCTCAGATCTGCTCAGACCTTCTCAGGCAGGCACGCGTGCTCTGAGCACATTTCCATGCATAGATCTGTGGTGTTTATCACATGACCGAGGTTAGGACATTCACCAGCACAGCCAGCAAGCAGAGCTGTTCCCTTGCCACATGGAAATCCCCCCACACAGCACCCCAATTAGTGTCTTAATGTCCTACTTACCTGTCTGGCTTCTTTAGCATGTGGTCAGCCCAGACTCAGACAGGGTTTTTCTCACTCCTGAATCTTGAATAACACAGAACTGGTGCTCAGAAAATGTGAGCTGAGTGAGTCAATTGATCCAGAAGTCTTCCAGAATAGCCAGTGTGTGTGTCCAGCCCTATGCTGTAGGGCATCATGCAGAGAGATGTGGTTTCCTGTCCTCAGGCAGCAAAGAATCTACGGCTGGAAGCCCTTGTGGCCAACAGGTGTGCCCAAAGCCCGTGACATAAGACATGCATGGTTTTGGGAAACTCATTTCTGGCGTCTTATATGATGGAGCCTACTGAACTCCAGGCTGGGACACAGCTAGGATCTCTGAGGCACTTGCAGGTCTGGGTGAGCCACTGCTCCCCCCCAAAGCCTGACTTCTTTTGGAGCCTGGCACCTGCCCAAGAAGGTCTGAAGCCGTTTCTGCCAGCATGAAACATGTTGGCAACAAAAAAGACATTAGCTGGGAAGATTCTCAAGCAATTTCCTGTGGTCCTTTAAAAAACTCAATCTGTACCAATTGTGGAGGCTCCAGCCTGTAACCCCAGCACTCTGGGAGGCCGAGGCAGGTGGATTGCTTGATCTCAGAAGTTCAAGACCAGCCTGAGCCAGAGTGAGACCCTGTCTTTACTAAAAATAGAAAAACTAGCCAGGGGTTGTGCAGACACCTGTAGTCCCAGCTACTTGGGAGGCTGAGGTAGGAGGATGGCTTAAGCCCAGGAGTTTGAGGTTGATGGGAGCTATGAAGCCACAGCACTCTATCCAGGATGACAGAGTGAGACTATGTCTTTAAAAAAAAAAGCAACCCAGACGAAGGCATTTTTTTAAAGGCATTTTTAAGGCATTGTTTGCCTATTATATTCTATTATTTTCTCCCTGTTTTTGTTTCCCTATTTGTAAACTTGTGTAGCTGTTTGGGGAAACTTTATGAGCAAAGATCATGTAGGCAAGACTAATCAAATCTATTCTCCCCATCAAGTCTATTCCAGTGATGAAACTTTAGCATAAGTGTTTGGTGAATAAAATTAATTGCATCAACTACATAAAGCACATCTGTCTAGTCCATATAGATGTTCTGTCAACAAGACAAATGGACTCAGGAGTCTCAGTGTCTCTGTGGATGAAATGCATAATAATGTAATTACTTTGCCAACAAAACACTAACTTGCTTTAAACATTCTGTTCATAGCATAGTGTAAAATGATTTAGTGGGTAAAATGAATCCACTTACAAATTGTTTTATGGTCATAATGCAGCCCTTTGGTGGGACGTGAATTGATGATAATAATTTTATGGGCAAATGATTTTTCAATTAAAATGTCTTTTCACAGACAAAATGGGAGTGTTACAAATGGTTCCCAATAACCACATGCCAAGTATTAGGCAGAAAGGGCTGTCACCTGCATTAACCAAAGCCTCATTTGGAAAGGCCTGAAAGCTCAAAAGGTGATTCGTTGTCATCAAATTTATAATTTCCTTCCCTCCCACTTGAGAAGCATTTGCTTCCTGCCTTTACTGGCCAATGACAAAAATGCAATCTCGTGACCAACCCACCCATCTTTGGCAGCCGAATCTCTTTCCCGTGTCTTAATTAACTATGGCCATGTCATTCATTAGTCAGCCAGAAACCAGGGCAATTTTTCTGCTATCTACTGTGGACCCCATTATCTTCAGTGCAATTATTACCGTACCCATGAACATGGAATTGGTCATTATAACATAGTAGCTTTTAATTTGAAGGCTGTGACGGAGGAAGGAAGCACCTTTCTGTTTGTGCTAATTGTCAGCATTCCCTGTTAACAAGGTGCAATTGCTGTCCGCTCGGAACTTTGCTGTTTCAGAGTCTCTGTGCTTGGAGAAGGCCCCACACCTGATGAGCAAGGCTTGTTAGGGAGAAGAGCTGTGCTTGTCACTGCACAGAGAGGGTCCTGCCACTGTCCAGCCAGTGTGCAGAGACAGGTACGTCCTTTCGCTTTGTGGTCAGAAGGCCGGGGATTCTGGGCAACAGTGAGGGTAGTCTCTCAAAGACCCTTCTGACCTTCCATTTCCAAAACCACAGTTTAATACATAAAAGTTTAAAGCAAAAAACCATGTTAACCCTTATCTTAAACAATAGTTGGCATAACTCATAGCCCAAAACAACATTCCGATTTAAAATTTAGTCTCCTGAATCAATCACCCTAAACTACTCAACTATACAACTTCAGGTTAAAGCCAAATTTATGAAACAACCAGACAGGGAGACAGGAGGTGGCCATGTAGGAACTAACCCAACCATCCTGTCTGCCCCTGTCCTGCTCAGAGGTGGGAATCTTGGTCACCACTTGCACACACAGCCCCTCCCTACAGCCTGCAGAGAAGCTTAAGTGAGACACCACAGGGAAGTTCTCACACGCGGCCGCCACCCCACTCGGCCAGACCCGGGGCTCATTGGAAGGGGCAGGGAGACAAAGTGTACAGCCTGGCCCTCAGGGACAGGGGGCTTAGCTGATGATGGCAGGGTAGAAATTCAGATGTGTTTGCCCCTTCTATGTCTAATTTCAATGTCCTGTGTCGTTGGGACTCACTGGGGTTTCTGACGGCACCCCCAGCCCTCACTCCCTTCTCCCCCTCCCCATCACTCACCTCTGGGAAGGGCACTGGGACATTGCTGATGTCACCTCAGGCTCCTGAAGCCCCAGTCAAGTTTTCCTCCCAACAATTGGTGAGCAGCCCCCCACCTCCTTCCTGGTTCACGGTTTTCCCATCCAAGATCAGATGTAGGGAGTGTTCAGGGGGAGATAGCTCCTTCCAAATGAACCCAGAAAAATGGCTGCGGAACAGAGTCTGAGAGGCTGAGCTGAAGCAGCACAGCCGACCTCGTCTGCTCAGCCTTCCGCACCCTTCCCTGACCATCTAGTTAAGTTAAGTTTCTCTGTGATTCTGAGTGTGTTTGTCTCCAGAGACTCTGAGGAGGTCGTCACACAGAGACAGCAGGTGTTGTGGTGTCGATAGAGTAAAGGTTACTTTGGTGATATGACATTTTCTCTGATGATTCTCTTAGATATTTTGTTAAGTGAAAATCACCTTTTTGTTCTATAAACATTTTGCATTGTTAGAGTGCTACTTTGATATTACTTCCTGTCAGATAAAGTTAAAATGTTCTATGTTTATTTCCTTGTATGTTATTATAAAGCTATTAGAATTATAACTGAGGCAGAACAGCATCAAGAGTCTACTCCCTCTGTTCTGAGAATCACTGGCTTCTGATCATAAAGCTTGTTGGATCCAGTCTCCATCTCTGCATGTTGGCTGGACAGTGAGTGACAGGTGGCCGGAACCCCTTTGTCCAGGAACACAAAGGCAGTTTCTTCAGCCTCTGCCTGAGCCTTCCTTTGCGTAAGTCAGATGGCCCTGAGACTGTGTGGTGCAGACACAGCCGCCCCCTCGTCTTCTATTGAAAACACACAATTTCTGAGACAGGATTATTCTTCCTCTTCTCTCAGTCTGATGATCCAGGCCTCATGTCTTCCTGGTCTAACAACAGGAAGTGACCAGTGGGCCCCCTTCCATATGAAGTTAGATGATGGTCAGCTTGCCGTGCTGGGAGAGCCAGAAGCCACCCAGGGCAAGGCCCTGCTCTTCCTTGTCCACACCTGGGCCTGGGAAAGGACTGGGAGAGGTTTAGTCAGCCTGCAAACAGCCCACCTGACAAGGATTTTTAACAGGTGAGTAACCAGTGTGTTGCCCTATACCTATAATCCCAGCACTCTGGGAGGCCGAGGCAGGTGGCTCCCTTGAGCTCAGGAGGTGGAGACCAACCTGAGCAAGAGTAAGACCCGGTCTTTACTAAAAATGTAAAAACTAGCTGGGTGTTGTGGGGATTCCTGTAGTCCCAGGTACTCGGGAGACTGAGGCAAGAGGATCATTTGAGCCCAGGAGTTTGAGGTTGCTGTCTGTTCCCTATGAAGCTAGGGCACTCTACCAGGGGAGACAAAGTGAGACTCTGTCTCAAAAAATCAATCAATCAATCAATAAATAAACAAATAAATAACAGGTGGGTGATTTAGAACAGCAGATGGTTTCCCTCCCGACCCCTCGCTGCTCTGTGGCCTGGTTTCCTAGCACCTGTCCACCTGCCCGCCTCTTTCATGAGTTCAGGTGACCAGTCCTGCAGTCACCTCCACAAACAGAGGGAAACTCAACTGCCTCAGAGAAAGCTGTGGCCTCTGTGATATCATTTAATGCTCACAGCAACCCTGGGAGGTGAGCACTGTTACCGTCTCTGTTTTAAAGATAGCAACCTGCCCAGGGTTGTATGACCAGCGAGCATCAGCGCCCAGGCCGGGGTTAACTTCCAAGTCTACCTTCTGTCTCTCACTATTTAACACTATATTTTGAAGTGGAAACCAGCCCTTGACCTGTTCATCTGCTCTTCGATCATTGCACATTTCTCAGGCGACTGTCACTCGTCAGAGAAGATGGCACGAAGGTGAGCAGGACCCAGTCATCGTATTTGAGGAGTTTAAAGGCAACAGGAAGGAGGATATTAGAATAATTGGCTTTGTCTTTTGAACACGGCTCTTCTCAGGGAAGATGTCTTTTAGAAACTACATAGAAAAATAATTTAGTTTTCTAACTTTTCTTAGTATCTAGGTAAGTACAATTTGTCTTTGTTAAAGAATTATATTGTGAAATGTGGTCGTCGTCTGCTCATTTCCTTCCAGATAATCTAAAATAATTAGTAGGATTCTGCAGCATTTTAGCGAATACCTAATTGTATCAAAATTCAGAAGTCTTGGACAAAAGCTAAAAACAAGTTTTTATGGATGTGGAATCAGTGATGGCACAAGCTTTAGTGAGCTTCTTTCGAGTCGTCAGGGCGTCTTCGTGGCTCTGCTTGTTGGGTCGATTAGTAGATGGGGAGGTGACAAACGGGGCCTGATCAGACCTGCTGAGCTAGAGCCTCTTCTGTTCACTTTTAAATTACTCTGGGAAAAAGGTCCCTATTTGAATCTGTGTTCTTAGGTGAATTATATAAGTCTAAAACACACATATATTTATACAATTTCATTGAGATATAATTCACCTTGAATTTCTCCTCTCCTCCCCTCCCCTCCTCTCCTCCCCTCCCCTCCTCTCCCCTTCTTCTCCTCTCTCATTTTGTCACCCTGGGTAGAGTGCTGTGGCGTCACAGCTCACAGCAACCTCAAACTCTTGTGCTCAAGTGATCCTCCTGTCTTAGCCTCCCAGGTAGCTGGACTACAAGTGCCCACCACAATGCCTGGCTAGTTTTTCTATTTTTAGTAGAGACTGGGTCTCCCTCTTGCTCACGCTGGTCTCAAACTCCTGAGCTCAGGCGATCCACCTGCATCAGCCTCCCAGAATGCTGGGATTACAGGTGTGAGCCATCTGCACCTGGCCACCTTAATTTTATTGTTTGTTTGAGAAGGAACAGAGATCTTTCAGACACACACACAAATGCATATACACATAATACTTGTAACTTTTTTTAATCATGAAATTTTTCTTGGGAATTACTGTTTGCCTCTTTCAATTTACTGGTAAGATTTCAGCCAATATATAAAAATATTATACAAGCTTAGAAGGATAAACCATGAAAGGGTAACACACAGCTAAATAAATCTAAAGTCCTTTTTCTGGAAAGTGATTTCGAGTTCCACTCGGCTCAACAGAGAGCTCAGGTCAGCTGGGCTGTGAGCCACAGTCGTGAAGTCTGGTCGTGGGATCAGTCAGAGGAACTCAGGTGCACGATTCAAACCAAAAAGTTAACCAGTCTCAGGGAAACTATTAAAAAGCCAATGAGCAGGGCAGGAGAGGCAGCCAGAGCCTGGCACAGAGAGGATTTCTTCCCAGTGCCATGTGAGCTGGTTCTGCACGAAAAGCTCCCCTTGGTTGTGAATCAGTGTTTTGAAAAGTCAGGCACTTAGTGGGGAAAACAGTGAGGAAAATCGGGGCCCCGTGGGGTGGGTTTCTCTGCTGCTTCCATGTCTCCAGCCTCCCTCAGCCAGGGCTCAGGAATCGTGAAGTGAGAGCTTACCCCTCCCCACTCCCACTTGAATTTAATTGTGTTTTTCTCCTATATAGGTGTTTATTTATTTGTTTACTGGCTTCCTCTTGGTTTTGACTACATTGGATACTTGCTTTTCCATTCTTGTGATGCTTCGCTTTACTAAGGAGAATGTTCTCCAACTCTATCCAGGTTAATACAAAAGACGTAAAGTCTCCGCGTCTTTATGTCTGAACAGTGCTCCACGCTTGACAATCCACTCCTGGGTTGATGGGCACCTGCTTTGCTTCCACTCTTGGTGATTGTGAATTGAGCAGTGAGGTGACTTCTTTGTGATAACTTTCCCAGGCTGACTCCGAAGCTCAGACACAATCCTTGTTTACTTGCTTGTCTATTTCCTACAGGTAAGGAGGTGATCAATCATTTAAGGTCCAAGTTATTTTCTGTTTCTTGTTTAGGCTGATGTGTTAAGTGTTTGCAACTTACTTGTCTTCTGGGTCTCCTGAGGGAGTGACCTCGATACAGACGTTTTTTCTCTTCCTTGTTTGGTAATTGTTTCGACTGACTTAGTTTTCCTCACGTTTTCTGTTAGTAAAGCCTCTTCAGCCTTTTTCCCCAGTGTGTCAGTTTTATTTACTTATACATTATAAGTATCTGCTATCTTGAGCTGACTTCTGTAGGTGACACAGGGCAGCATTTATCTTTAAGGACAGTACATGTAAGATCTATTGAATGATTTTTTCGGGGGCCTTTTGGGACCAATGATCTAATTAGATAATCATGTTTTTTTATTTCAAAATGTGAAGGGTGTGCAAATGTTTTTGTTCCATGCATGCCTTTTACCGTGCTTAGGCTGGGGCTTGGCATGCCTGGCAATAGGATCGTGTTCACTGCGCCTGGCAGGCAGCTTCTCCCCACTCCCCTGCCTGCCCCTTCTTGATTTCTATGGCCTTACAGTTCTTTGTGCCCACGTGTCCCAATTATTGGACACATGTGGCATTTGTTTATTCATTCCTGAGATTCTTCACTTAGGACAATGGTCTCCAATACCATCCGAGTTGCTGCAAAAGATACTATTTCATGCATCTTGATGGCCAAGTAATGCTTCCCTCTACCCCTGTCATGATGGCCATTATTAAAAAGTAAAATAATTTTTAAAAATGATGCCAGTGAGGGTGCAGAGGGAAAGGAATGATTACGCCCTGTTGATGAGATTACAGATTAGTACAATGTCTATGGAAACAAGAATGGAGGTTCCTCAAAGAAATAGACGTAGACGTAACATTCGACCCAGCTTGACCCAGCAGTGCAACTAGGTAGTGTAATCTACCTAAAGGGAAAGGGGTCACTCTGTGAAATGTTCACCACGCACAATTCACAATTGCGAAGCTGTGGAATCAGTCTGAGTGCCTATCGTTCATGAAAGGGTTAAGAAAATGTAGTCTAGATAATTGTGGTTTTCAACCTCATGGTGTGGCTGACAAAGAACTGAGCCTGGGAGGTGGAATCCTGTCACCCCATTTTCTTCCTGTCTATTGGTGAGGTTGGTTTAGTTAAAACACCTGTCTCTGTGCATAAATCAGCTAACTAAGAAGTGCCTGGAAGGCACCCCTGTGTCTGAGCTGGGCCGTTCCTCGCTCCGGGGAACCGGTCATGTGGGGTGAGTGTCCATCTGACAGAAAATCTGGGCGAGGGGTCTAGGGACAACCGCATGTTAATATTAGTAAAGTTATTCTTTTCTTAGTATTCTATGGCTGTCTTCCTCTACCCATAAGGGACACATACCCCATTGGAGAAAAATCTGGCTCCTTTAGGCCCTTGCTGGATCTAAAGACCCAACCAGACAGGGGAGGCCTGGGGACCAACCTGTTTGGCCAAGGGGGCTAGAGGACTAGCAGGGTGTGAGCCAAGGTTACTGAATTCCTGATGAGAAAGTGGCTTTAGAAGAAAACTAATGAGTGTGAAAATGTCAGAGACAAGCTTCCCACATCACCATTTTGGCCTGGTCTCTGGGTGTTCTGCCCCATCTTGTGAACTAAACCTTCTTTCTTCTGCATGACCCTCTGACCGCTGACTTGGTGTTGAGTTTGGTGATCTACATCCCATGCATGGGAAACACCCACATGTGTAAAATAGTTAGTGTCGGTTGGTTGTCTTGGAATTCATCAGGAAAGGGTTTATGGCGTCTCCCTCTCTTTAAAACCCAAAGCCTCCTCCTTTTCAGTGGCCTTCTGTCTCTGTTGTGTAGCTGTATTTGCTCTATTCTAGGTCATCCTGAAACTATCTCCCTGTCACCCCCCAGGCCATCCACAAGTAACCTGAAACAGGGGTGAGTTTCTCATATCACCCGGGAAAGTGCCGGGCATAGACTAGGCACTAAACAGAACTGGCTGTGTGCAGGAGAGTCAGCCCTGAGACAGGTGCGCTTGCCAGTCGTGGTGAGTTTTTCATCAGTTGCCCATATCTGTGTTATGAATGTTGTGAAACAGCCAGATGCATAGCTTTCTTGAGAAAGGAAGGATCAGGAAACACTGTCTGGCCTTCCTGGGTGGCAACTGCCCTGGGGCCGACTTGTCGCTACCCTTTCTGACAGTGTGGGTGCTGGTCAGTCTGTCCAGCCCATACCCACCCCTCTGGGTCCCCAGTGCTAAGATGGACAGGCTGGTGGTCACCTGACACTGCCCTGTGCTTTCACGTCCTACCACAGGACAGTGGAGGGGACACGGCTATTTACTAAACCCAGAGCAGGTGCTCTTGGTACCCCATGTTTCCACTGTGTTCCTCTCTTCTGCCCAAGGCTGCTGGTCACGGGTCCCACTACTGCAGCACAAGGCTCCCACGAGCTCTCCCTCGGGAGGAGTCCTGTGCTTCCAGAGAGCAGGTGAACCCCGCCGCCCACAGCGCTTGGCGACACCCTCTCTGCCGGCATCCGTCCGTCTGACAAGCCCCCCCCAGAGGACCTACCCCCAAAGAACTATTTGTTCTCAAGCCCTATGTCAGACCTTGCTTGTTAGTGAATCTAAACTAACACTCTTGATTCTATCAGAAGTGAAGGAAAAATTGTTAAAATGACATGTTTCTAGGAATCGGGGGTGAGACTATTTCTTTCTTATCATAGCAAACAACCGAGAATAATCTTTACTGGAACAAATTGTGTCTACGTTAAAAGAACATGCCTGGCTCATGTTACCTGTTTACACTGCATTTCTGTAGGCGTTGAAGTTGGCAAGCCCTGTTTTTATAGAATAAATTAATGAATAAATTGAAGTACAAATATCTAAATTACTTCTCACTCTTAAGCTTTTTTTTTTTTTTTATGAAAGATTCTGGGATTGAAATAAAAGCTGTAATTTGGAATCCAGTTGGAGCATCCCTTTCCTTGAACATACACTGAGGCCGGTTTCCTGCAGCCTCTGAACAAATGCTGACAGGGAGGGAAATAGCCTTAGTCTAAGTGGTCTCTAGAGTTTGAGCGTGGGGTGGTTCTTCATGTCTGTTTTGTCTAATTATGTTACACAGGTGCATAAGCCTTTACAAGCAGCCTCGTCTAACTTCCTCTGCACCAGGTGAGATGGGGAAGCCCTTTGAAGCCTTCCTGGCAGGCTGCTGGGTCTGAGAGAGAATATTTCATGAGGCCTGAGATCTGAGGCAGTACAGACAAGAAAGAAAAAAAATAAAATACAGTTGTAATTTTGGACCAAACATGCTCCCCCTTTCCATTTTATTTTCCTCAAGGCAATTAAGTGATTTGGAATCAACTGAAGTTAAGTGTCTGTGATTTAGAGGTACACTTTTTCATTTTTTCTTTTTTTTTTGAGACAGAGTCTTACTCTATCACCTTGGATAGAGTGCTGTGGCATCATAGCTCACAGCAACCTCAACCTCTTGGGCTCAAGGGATCCTCCTGCCTCAGCTTCCCGAGTAGCTGGGATGACAAGCACCTGCCACAATACCGAGCTAGTTTTTCTCTATTTATTTATGTATGTACAACAGAGTCCCACTATGTCGCCCTCAGTAGGGTGACTTCAAACTCTTGAGCTTAAGTGATTCTCTTGCCTCAGCCGCCCAAGTAGCTGGGAGTACAGGTGCCTGCCACAACACCCAGCTATTTTTTTGTTGCAGTTGTCATAGTTGTTTTAGCTGTCCCGGGCTGGGTTCAAACCTATCAGCCTTTGTGTATGTGGCTGGAGCCCTACCCACTGAGCTATGGGCACCACCCAGTTTTTCTCTTTTTAGTAGTGATGGGGTCTCGCTGTTACTCAGGCTGGTCTTGAATTCCTGAGCTCAGGTGATCCGCCTGCCTGGGCCTCCCAGAGTGATGGGATCACAGGTGTGAGCCACCTTGCCCACCTTAGAGGTACAGTCCCACAGAGGGTGTGGAGTTGGCCTTAGACACACTGCGATGATCTGGGCATTAAGCTAGAGTTGCTGCCCAACTCCATTGTGACTTGGAGATTTTCCTCATTTTCTTTCTCTGCTGCTGCTAGCTTTGCTTTTTCTTTCTTTTTCAGCTTATTAGTCGAGTAGCTTCTCTGTACTGAGACATTTCAGTGACCCAGGTGTGTACCTGGCATACCTAAAAATAGCCAGCATCTTTTTCTTGGTGCCTTTACCATTCATTTGCTCAAAGGCCAAGTAGGCAAAGGTGTGTCGGCCTTTTGTCCTATTTGAGGGGCTGCCTGGAGTGCACTGCTGGGAAGAATTCCAAGTTGCAGCTGAGCTCAGAAAGTGTCGAGGCTGATGCTCAGGTCTGCTGTGAGTGGAGGAGGCCACTCAGGTGCCAGTGTGGGAATTTGCTGCTTCTGCCATGGACAGAGGTGGGGGCGTCCTGACTGGCTGTGCGCCGCGTCTGATACACAGCACATTGCTGGCCCACAATGTAGGTGTGTACTTAAGGCAATTAATTGTCAGCTTTTAAAAATCATGAAATTTTACATTAAAAAGTCCACATTTCTGGCTCTGTGCTTGTAACTCAGTGGTTAGGGTGCCGGCCACATACAAGGAAGCAGATGGGTTCAAACACTGCTGGAGCCTATTAGACAACAACGCCAACTGCAACAACAACAACAACAACATAGCCGGGCATTGTGGCTGATGCCTATAGTCCCAGATAACTGAGGGGCTGAGGCAAGAGAATCACTTGAGCCCAAGAGTTTGAGGTTGTTGTGAGCTATGATGCTACCACACTCTACCCAGGGTGAAAAAGTGAGACTTTGTCTCAAATAAAAAAAAAAAAAAAAAAGGGCGGCTCCTGTGGCTCAGCGAGTAGGGCGCCGGCCCCATGTACCGAAGGTGGCGGGTTCAAGCCCGGCCTCGGCCGAACTGCAAAAACAAAAAAATAGCCGGGCACTGTGGTGGGCGCCTGTAGTCCCAGCTACTAGGGAGGCTGAGGCAAGAGAATCGCCTAAGCCCAGGAGTTGGAGGTTGCTGTGAGCTGTGATGCCACAGTACTCTACCGAGGGTGACAAAGTGAGACTCTGTCTCTTAAAAAAAAAAAAAATTAAAAAATCAGCCTGCCTCATGATGCCTCTCCCTCCTTAGAGACATCCCCTGTGACTCCTAACAGGCCTGACGCTGTGCAGGACATCCCTGCTGGTCCTCAGGGGGACCACAGACCACTTGGTCTGGGGACCTGTCCCATAGTCTATCTCTGATGGACAGACCCTACCGTGAGCATCACTTTTCCCTGACTCCTGGCTTGTCAGACAGAGCCTGACTCTGTCAGCCCGTTGTCAGCTAAAGAATTTCTAAACCCACCTATAACCTATAAGCCTCTTCTTCTCCCTGCACACCTTTTGGGGCCAAACCAATGTATGCTTTCCAATCCTGATTTATAACCTCAGCTGTGATTCCTGTCTCCCTAAAATGTATAAAACCAAACTGTAATCCCGTCACCTGAGTCCCCTTGTTGGAGGCTTCTTAGATGTGGCTCTGGGTCCTGGTCTTGAAATTTGTCTGAGAATAAACCTCCTTAAATTATTGTACAGAGTGTGGCTTCTGTATTATACATCAACACATGTATAATGTGGCATCTTTTCCGTCAACATATGTATGAGGTGCCAGATTAGTAAGGTTAACATTAAAAGCCAAAGGGACTGTGTTATAATCTGTGTCTATATCATAAAAATAGCGAAGAGAGGGCAGCACCTGTGGCTCATGGAAGTAGGGCACCGGCCCCATATACTGGAGACGGTGGGTTCAAATCCAGCCCCGTCCAAAAAAAAAAAAATCATGAAGAGGTGCCGTGATGAAAGTTGCCTTCAACCCAGAGGTTTTTTTTCCTTCCCCATTTTTGTCTCTAATGGAAAGATGATAGAGAATGAGTGGAAAATGTAAAAGTTTATAAAGGAAGCCACTGCTGTGTTACCAGTGCCGGGTGCCATTGCTTATAATTTAGAATTATAAATAACGAGTATGTGCAATCTCACAACATGTGTAAAATTTTATGGAATCTAGAAAATACCCAGCTCTCCAGTGAAAAAGCAATTTAGTATTAAAAGGAATGGATGGTGGCACATTCCTGTAATCCCACCACTCTGGGAGGCTGAGGCAGATGGATCTCTTGAGCTCAGGAGTTTGAGACCAGCCTGAGCAAGAACAAGACCCTGTCTCTACTAAAAATAGGAAAACTAGCTGGGTGTTGTGGGGGGCACCTGTAGTGCCAGCTACTTGGGAGGCTGAAGCAGGAGGATCACTTGAGCCCAGAAGTCTGAGGTTGCTGAGAGCTACACAGGGTGACAGAGTGAGACACTGTCTCAAAAAAAGAAACAAAAAAAGAAGGAAAGGATATCAATGATGCTGGTTTTGCTTTATCTATTAAAATGAGTGATATGAAATAGCCATTTTTCCAGGTCAAAAATAGTTAGTTACATATTGGCAATTTCATATGGTTCCACCTAATAGTAAAGCAAAAACTGAAATAAATACCTAAGGGCTGACTTTGACATGTGGGGCTGAGATGACCTGGGAAGACACAGGCTGAACCAGACCTGGCTTCTACCCTCCAGATGCTCACAGGTCACAGGCAGCCACGGGAAGACCAGGGCTGAGCCTCAGCACACACAGTGGCGGGGCCCGGCCTTGCCTGGGGCCACCTTGCAGGCCTGCCAGAGAGGGTGGACGATGGGCTGAGCCTTGGCAGAAGAGTGGGCGTGTGGGACTGGGCTATGGTGGTGGCAGGACATACACCCCTATATTGAGTCCCTTATGGCACCTGGCCTTTGCAGTGCCCAAATCCACAGGGCCTGAGAACAAGCCTACAAGAAAAGATGAGGGGTCCAGGCAACTCTCCAGGGCTAAGTCTGGGTGGAAGAAGGTCTGTGCATGTGTTAGCCTGTGCATATTAACATTAAAATAAAAATTAAGGCAGAAACCTTGACCAGGAAGGCGGTGCAGACCAAGCAATAAATAAACCAGCCCCTGTGTCACTATGGAGAGCTCTGTACCACGTTCATAATACTGGTACAATATACTGACCTGCATTCCTATTACCATCCTTTCCTCCCAAGGTCCAATCTGTAGGAGCTGGCAGAGCAGAAGGGAATTTAGATCTGTTTTTATCTTACAGTTTGAGATGTGGCTGAGACTTAACTTTTTCATTTTGATTATAACTAAAAACGACTCATGTTCATTTCCATCTCAGCAGTCAGGGATCAATTTGATAGCATCCTCATTTTTTTTTTTTTTTTTTTGGTACCATTTTCCACTGGGTGTTGTTACTAGAACTCTAGCAAGAATGGTAATTTGTTACAGCATGCGAACATATCTATAAATCCTTAAGGACTTGTCATATTAGAAAGAATTTAACTGCATCACATGGGCAAAAAGTTGTAGAATCAATGATAAGAATAAATAAGGAACAGCGGGTGGTTCAAATTGATATTGACGCTGCGTGACGCCAGCGGCTCTACCCCATTACGCCTGGCCTGACCCTGGGGAGATGCTGAGCCGGCTAATATTGTGTCCAGAGAAGAAAGTTTGAAGCACATTTGTCTTGAATATGTTATGTGTTAGTTTCTTTTCTGCCTGTGGCTTGGGAATGGCTGTTCCCCAAAGCTATAATTTGTATTTCAGCTTCAGGTCTCTTAAAGATGTAGAGATTTTCTTTGTTTGAAAACAGATGGGGATTTTAGATAAAGCTAAGCTATCATTGATAATGTGCTTAGTGTCAGTCAAAATAAATCTGTGATGGGAATTCTAGGCAGATTGACTTTTTTTCCCTGCAAAAAAAAAAAAAAAATCTAGCTGGAAAGAAAAGAAAGTTAGTGCAGAGAACCTGATATTTCTAGAAAGGAATGTGTAATGTCTTTAAGACACTTTGGAACGAGAGCCCTGCCTGGATCTGCATGCCGGGATGTCAGTAAGGAGTGTTGAGCCCTCGGGGTAGCCGTGACACAGGCCTGAACCACAGGAATCTGACAGTTTCTGGTATGGTTTATACTGGCCTAACCTGCCGGAGAGGCAGAGAGATTAGTCTTGGGCATTGGGAACCTGGAAAGTGTTTCCTCCCCCATGTGTCTCAGGTTCCAGCTTCTCCTTTGTTATCTGTTCAGTTTTCAAGCAAACCTTTCCACCCACCAGGAGCTGAGGCACACCTATCTGTCACATCTGGTAGCAGGTTGAAATTAATGGCGAATTAGATTTGGAGTTCAGTGCACAAGCACGTCCTCCATGCAAAGCAGTGAGTTTCCCGCTGTGTTTCCAAGACAGAGCCCAGGCGAGGCGTCCGGGCCCGGCACTGCTGCTGGGTGAAATGCTCGGTTCCTATTTGTGTTTCATTATTATTTTTTTTACTGCTGCAGTTTGTCAGCATCTGTCTGCCTGTTTTGCAGGCTCCAGCTCCTTGAGGTGCTTAACAAAGGGCTGCATGCTCTGTTAGAGCCTTCCTGGCAAGCCACACAGTCCGTTCTATCCTCGGGACGGGTGGGAGCAGATTCTGAGTGTCCGGCCACCATGGGGTCCCCTGAGAGGAGCAGACATCAATCTGTGGGGCTCACTCTGGGAAAACATGCCACAGGTACGGACTCTTCCTATGCTGAGTTTTTAATAGAATGTGAGGTTCAGTGGATTAACCTTTCTGCTGTATTTTTTTTCTAGAAATTCCCAAGATTACTGTTTGATACTGATTCCCATTAAAATGTCAGAGCAGTTAATAAATGAGATGATGCAAATCCTCAGGCAGGCTGTCCGTGGAAACTGGGTGGCCAGACCTGGAGACAGAAGACGGACACTGCTGAGACGCGGAGCTGTGGCACAAGCTTGTGACTGGTGGAATAGATTTTCAGGGGTCCTCGGGGTGGGCCGTGAGAAGGGACAGTGGTCCAGCTACCTGGGGAGTCACTACTAGTGAGTGGACTGGACAGGGCTCTCTGTGCCCAAGCTCAAATGAGCAGAGCCGTAAATGGAAACTATTGGCTTTTAAAATGAAAGGAAGAACTGATTCAGCTAAACTTGGAAGGGCTGGGACAGGAACCCAGACACACCAGGGGCTCTCCTGGTGTCTCCTTCTTCCTTCTTCCCACCTGTCGGCCCCATTCTTTCAGAGTGCCTTTTTACAAGGCAGGACACCTGCCCACCAGTAAGTCTTCCCTGTCGTGACTGCTGAGAGACTAAATGTACCAATGGACAATGGCCAGACCCTGTGTCTAGAAACAGAACTCTGGCCCACCGCCCTCAGCAGCCCACCAGGGAACCCACCCCCTTATCTGGAATAAACAGGCTGAAGCCAGCTTGGGGCGTCAGACTTACAAGAAGTCAGACAGCTATCTCTAGTAATAATGCAAGCAGTTAAACAATAAATTCTAAAGCAACTGCCCCCAAATGGCCAGGATGTGGGATAACTGAGAGCTTTCCTATTTTGCCTTTTTGTTCCCACTTCCAAATTAGGATCTACCAGACAAACTCAAAATACACACCCGTGACCCACTGCAGCAGAGGCCTTGCTCCTGGCTAGCCTGCCACAGCTTCCCTGTGCTGACGGCCTCCACTCGGGGAATGAGGGACACCCCTGCCTTGATTTTTCCCATAAAGATCCCCTCTCCTCTGCCTGCTTTCGAGTCTGTCAAAAAGCAAGAACAGGAGCTGACTCTGTTGCACGCTCTGGGTGAATGCCTTCCTAGTTCTCATCTGGTTCCATGTCCAGACAGCAAAGGGCCTTGCTGCATCAGCTCCAGGTAGAAAGCCTCAGAGCCCTTCCCTCTCCCTGCCCAGGCTGCACCCCTGCACTGATCTGCGTTGTCACCGTGGGATACACTTTCTCAGGAGAGAGGCCTGTCCATCCAGAGAATGGCAGCTCCCTGCTCAGACACGGAAAGCGAGGGAGGGAATCATTCTCTAACAGGAGGAGAGGTTCTGTGTCCTTATAACTGAGACCACGTGGGAGGAACAGGGCTGGGAGGACAAGAGAGTCCGTGTCCCCTACAGAGGATTAGGAGCTACCATAGTTCAAGGACGGCTGTCACAGAGCTTTTGAAGGGAAGATGAGTGAGGTGTAGACCGTGGGAGACTGGGGCTGAGGAGGCTGGTTTCAGGCATCCTGAGCTGAAATGGAGATGGGTCAGGGTGGATAGTGACACCAGAGACACCGCTGTCATTTTGAGTCTGGAAACAGCAGGCTGTGGCAATCAGGGAGCTGAATCAAAGCTGGGGCGTGGCATTTTCAGCCCAGCCACTTTCCTGGCTCCTTTCAGCTCCCCTGTTCTTCCCCCTGGTCTCCCTTTCTGCAGAAAGGACGAATGAAGTGACAGAGGCTGAGCCTTAAAAAGGGCATGATTGCAGGCCGCTCGGACACTTACCTCTGTAAGCCTCCCACGAGCTCCAGCACCTGTGCCTGCCTGTCCGAGAAGCAGACACCCTGGGTGCCCTGACGTCTGCTTTGTTTATTCACTGTCATGCCAACTCGGCGGAGGGGGCCATAAGAAAGGAAGAAAAACATAAAACGGGGCAGAAGCTGCTGTCTTCCTGGCTTCCGCCTCAGGAGCGCTGTGCTGGACAGCTGGACGGTCTTGCTTCCTTTGGGGAAGCTGCCATGGTGGAGGGGTCAGCTCTGCCCGGGTGACCTCCACCAGCTTCAGCTCCAAGGATGTGGGGACAGGGGGTGACATCCTGGTCAATCCCTCAGCCTCTCTTCTAGTGTGTGGAAATCAGGCAGATTTCAGAAAGCAAATCCAAGTTTCCTGTGGTGAGACTCTGATCTCTCCTGGGAAGTGACGGTGTTCCCAGAGACGGCAGAGAACAAACCCTCAGGGAACAGACGCTAAGACAGGTCAGTGCCACGAAGAGCCCCAATGCCGCCGGTGGCCAGAGCTCTCTGGAGGTGATGCCTATGGGAACCACCATCCTTGAAAATGAGAGCAGAGGACCCCAGGGTGCCGTCCCCCACTCCACGCCCAGCCCCGGCAGGTGGGCGGGTCAAGTCTGTGATTGACAGGTTGGGTCAGGTGCACCTCCTGGATCTGCTGATGAGAATGGCCCCAAACTAGGCGGGATGGGCAGGTATGGTGCCTCCACAAAGGACATAGAATCTAAAAGAGAAAGTCATAAAAATTCAAGTTTGGGGAACAATTAAGGAGTTCTGTCTCTGACTAAGTTTGATTTCTGTTACTGTCATATAACCCAGTGGGGATATGATGGCTTTGTTTTCTTTCTGGTACTTGCCTTGGTTTCTAACTTTCTAAACATCCCTGTAATGTAAACATTTTTCAAGAGGGCAGGTCTGAGCTCCAGAGGCCTTGCTCCCTGCCATGAGCATCTGATTTCCCAGGAAGAGGCAGAAGACTGTTCCCGTGTGCCCATCCACGTGGCTTCTTGTGGCCTGCCTGAGCCTCCAGGTGGCTCCCTGTGGGTTCCGACAAGGGTCACGCAGCCTCTGCCGTCTCCCTCCTCAGCAGGGCCACCGTGCTGATGGAGAGCTCCCGGTGACAGACCACACTGCAAGAAGCACTTGTCAGACTTCTGTCCCAGCTCTCACCAGTTTGCTGAGGGCCCTGCTGGTGGCCTCATGAGAACACCGTCCCCCAGTCCTGCACCCTCTCCTTTGGGGTTCCAGGTTACATGGAAACAGGGAGAAGGACCTGTGTTTTGCGTTTCATTTTCTGGATCCCAAAGCATGGCTGCCGATGCCTTAAATGTCACAAAATCCCCGTGAAAGCAGAGCCTTCCGTACCAATGTCCCTGTGGGCGCACTGTGCTGTCCGTCCCTGTCTCCACCTGCTGTACCCCACGGGTCTGAATGTGCCGAATGCAGAACGTCTTGCTCTCGGCCTCCTAAATAGAGACCCGGAGGAACCACCGGCAGCCGATCTATCTGACCAGAGTCTCCAGAGTGCCTCAGGCCTGGCTGGAATCCCCACAACCATACTGTGAGGGCCCAAAAAGGGGGTCCAAACCAGGCTTAAATGTCGAAACACAGCCTGGGGACATCTACCCACCTCCTCCCAGCACAGAGAAATAATTTTCCGGATTGACCCCTCCCCTCCCTTGCACACTCCCTGTTGC
>CAUYON010113076.1:0-15403 GCA_963573935.1 Arctocebus calabarensis
CTTCATGAAGAAGACTGCCATGGCAATTGCAACAACAAAAATAAACAAATGGGACTTAATTAAACTCAGAAGCTTCTGTACAGCTAAGGAGACAACAACCAAAGCAAATAGACATCCTACCCAATGGGAAAGGATATTTGCATATTATGTTTTGTTTTGTTTTGCAGTTTGGCAGGGGTTGGGTTTGAACCCGCCACCCTCGGTATATGGGGCTGGGGCCCTACTCACTGAGCCACAGGCGCCACCCGATATTTGCATATTTTGAATCAGATAAAGGCTTGATATCCAGATCTATAGAGAACTCAAATTAATCCACATGAAGAAAGCCAACAATCCCATACATCAATGGGCAACAGGCATGAATAAAACCTTCTCTAAAGAAGACAGACGAATGGCTAACAAACATATGAAAAAATGCTCATCACCCCCTAATTATTAGAGAAATGCAAATCAAAACCACCCTGAGATACCATCTAACTCCAGTGAGAATGGCCCACATCACAAAAATCTCAAAACTGCAGATGCTGGCGTGGATGTGGAGAGAAGGGAACACTTTACTTTTACACTGCTGGTGGGACTGCAAACTGATACAACCTTCTTGGAAGGAAGTATGGAGAACTCTCAAAGAACTCAAGCTAGACCTCCCATTTGATCCTGCAATCCCATTACTAGGCATCTACCCAGAAGGAAAAAAATCCTTGTATCATAAGGACACTTGCACTAGACTGTTTATTACAGCTCAATATACGATCGCCAAAATGTGGAAACAACCTAAATGCCCACCAATCCAGGAATGGATTAACAAGCTATAGTATAGGTACACTATGGAATACTAGTCAGCCATTTTAAAAAATGGAGACTTTACAGCCTTTGTATTAACCTGGATGGAAGTGGAACACATTATTCTTAGTAAAGCATCTCAAGAATGGAGATGTACTCAAGTTTGATATGAGGACAATTAATGACAATTATTGACACGGTGGGGGTGAAGGAAGGGGAGAGCAGAGAGAGGAAGAATGAGGGAGGGGTGGGGACAGGAAGAGCAGAGAGAGGGAAGGAGTAAGGGGGGTGGAGTATTGGGGTCTTGGTGTGTGCCACACCTTTAGGGGGCAAAACACGATTGTAAGAGGGACTTTTCCCAACAAATGCAACCAGTGTAACATGGTTTCTTGTACCCTCAATGAATCCCCAACAATAAAAAAATAAATAAATAAATAAAAGGAACTGCAGCTATCAGAGGCTAAAAAAAATAAATAAATAAAGGCTCGCAGCATTAGGAAGGTTGAGAACCACTGCTCTAAGAGATAGAACAACCATTTATTGTCAGTTCTCCAAAAAGTTCCTTATGTTTGTAAATTATAATTTTTGCTACTCATTTGTTTTAGAAGGACTTTCAAACAACTGGTTCCACCAGTGTAAAAAAGTATCTATTTTTTTATCTGATAAAATCCAACGAATATAGCCGGACGTGGCAGCCGCCTGTAGTCCCAGCTACTCGGGAGGGTGAGGCAAGAGAATCGCCTAAGCCAGGAGTTGGAGGTTGCTGTGAACTGTGTGATGCCAAGGCTGTCTACCAAGGGCAATAATGTGAGACTCTTGTCTCTACAAAAAAAAAAAAAAAAAAAATTCAACGAATAATATAGGTTTGCATTCATCCGTACAATGGAATACTAAACAGCTAAAAATAATGAGTCCATTCTCTGTGAATCACTTAAAGGATATCGAGGATATTGTATTGGATACAATATTAAAATATTGTATTTTATTGTAATAATACATTTTTTAAACAATATAACCAAGCAGAGTTTTTTCTAGAAATATAAGATTAGTTTAACATTTGAAAAATCAAATCATGTAATTTACCATATTAAAAGACTAAAGAAAAAGCTGCTATGATCATCTCAATAAATAAATAATTGTAAAGGATATCAAGGCTATTTTAAGTGAAAATAGCAAGGCAAAGAAAAAAGCAATGTGCATCCCACATGTAAAATTAAAAATAAAATAATCCACATGCATAGAGCATATCTCTGGAAAAAAATACAAGAAGCTGGTAGGAGTAGATCCTGCCCCTAAAAAGGCCTAGAGCAGACAGAAAAGGGAGATACGTTGTCCACTGCATAACTTCTTAGATCCTCAAATTCTATATAATGTGCATATATTACCTTGAATAAAATTTTTTAAAGATAAAATAGAACATGTAAATAACTGGATTACCCATTTAAAATTACTACTAGTGAATTACTACTGGAATGTGCTGTTTACTGGTTATTGCGGTCTTGGGCATGTTATTTAAATGTTTTATTCTGAAATTTGGGAAATGGGGGTTCTGATGTCCCTCTTTAAGGGCTATTCAGTGCGCTAAGTGTAATACATAAAAGAGCTCCTCTAGAAGGCATGCAATAGACAGCAGCTATTTTCCTTATCCTGACTCTCATTACCTCTACTATTGCAGTCCTAGGAGGCCGAATAACTGGAATAATTACCCCATAGTTTTGCTTTCATATGTGATACTACTTCTGAAGGTCAACGAAATATATGAAAATTCCCCGTGGTATTTCTTTTGTGCATCTCCCAAGCAGCCAAGGTCAGCTGTGAAGCACCTCAGTCTTGTTTAAAGCCTCATAAAAATTCTAGAGTAGATATTGATGACCTTGTCTCAGTTTGGGTTCCATAAAAAGTGAAGTCTGAGACAGGCCTTGGGTATCGGTGATTTACTTGGGAGGTGATTCCAGGAAGCAGGGGTGAAGGAACCAGGAGAGCCGGAGAGGAGAGAAGCACAAAGCAGAATAAAGGCGCTTTGTCAAGTTTCCCACTGTCAACAATGAGGTCTTGGTGTGGTCAGGAGCTCTTGAGGAAGATGCAGAGCGCCCCCTCCCAGAAATGTCCATAGAAAGAACCAGGGCCTGGGGCACTGATCCACTGGGGTCTGTCCTGCCTCAGTTGAAGGGTGACCCCAGGGCATTGACACCCCCACACCCTGGAGCTACACTTGCATAGCAACTGAGCGGGTTTTTAAGGCATCACAGGAAGCCTTGGAAAAGAAAAGAGAATGATGTACAGTGTACCCAGGGAAGATGGCAATGTCCATGCAAGGTGAGGGTGAACTTGTACGCAACTGTCCAGCACAAGTACAGCTAAAAACAGAGGTGGGCTGAGGAGATATGACACGCAGTGCTGAAGGCATTTGCTACATACGTCACTTGGCCACAGTTTTCTGCTGCAAAAAGAACAAACATGCCCCAATTGTCATCATTTTCTTTCTTGTTTTCCTTCTGGAAGACAGCAGTAACAATTAATGTTTAAAGCTTGTGGCATTTCTTCAATGATCCAAACACTTGTGTATGTTTCTTTGACAAGGCTGAGGAGCAGCATGATGCTGACTGTCATATGTTTTCTCCTCCTCTCACTCAGTTTTCTAAAAAGATGGGCTCAATATTCCTTTGCAAGGTGGCTGATCAATGACACATTTAACTGTTTTCTTCCGCCAAGTCCAAAAATTATGGAATAAAACTTTTTTAATCTACTACGTGGCTGGAAGCAGGAGAAGGATGCTACCTACAGATTAAAACAAAGAGAAATTTCTGAAAAAAAGGCAGTCAAAGACAACAGAGTTGGGTTTCCTCTCTGCTATTTGACCTTGTTTCATGGCCACAGGAACAGTCAACACAAACTTGGGCAACTTAGAATGTGAATACTTCAAAAGTTTTTGCAATATTTGAATCCCAAGCAATTGAGACGCAGAAGGTTTTTAGCTTTAGTAACTGAGAAAAGGTTTGTTTCTGTCACGATAGCTCTTGTTGGCAGTACCGACAGAACTAAGACTTTATAGCTCCCAGAACATGTACTTTCAGAGAGTCTTGTTTATATACCCTTTGGCTCCCTCCCTCCAGGGAGACATCCCAACAGAATATGACCTGAGTACTAAACGTTACATAAAACTTAAGTCTCCTCTTTCTATATTAGGTAACCTTAGATAGGTAACTCTAAAAAGTTGCTTTTGCATTCCTCTCCTTTATACCTTGCCAGTAGGAGAATATTGGAAAAACAAAAGTCAAAGGCAAGGAGGCATTTAGGGGCAGGCTTCCAAGTATGTAGTCCAGCAGGGAGTGGGGACGCTCACATTCGCTCTCTCTGATCCAATGAACAGAAGACCTACAAAGATCACAGCATAGAAAGCCTGCAGGCCTTGAGCTACAGGCAACAAAACCACTCAATAGCCCAAACAAATGTACAGAAAACCCTTTCTTGGGCCTTCCGACTTCAAAATTATCCCTCAGAATGGAATCTTGAAAACAGATTTCTGACAGAGTAGACTCCTGGATTGGGTATTAGGCTGAGAATTAGGAGAGTCACCAGATCATTTAAAGATCACAATTGGGCACAAGGAGCAGGGAGTGTCAGACAGAAAAATAGCCTCCCAAAGATGTCCAGGCCCTAATCTCCAGGACTTGAAGGGCAGAACAGAACAGCAGAGAAGTAAATGTTGAGCTCAGATATTAAACAAAGGAATGTTCCCAGACACAAGGAAAGAGAACAGTTTTGTTTTGTTTTAATGGGAGAAAAATAGGAAGACATGAAGAACAGAACCAGAAGCTCACATATCTTCAAATAAAGAGTTCTAGAAAGAAAAACAGAGTAACAGGGAGGTAAATAAATGAATAATGGGGGGATACCTAAGCTAAAGCACGATTCTAATCTTTAAGCTGAATGGGGCCACCAAGGGTCATCTAGAAAGAATCAACCAATCAAACCAAAAGCTGATTTTTGATACACCTTAGTAAAATTTTCTGAACTTAAAGAAGAAAAAATGTCCTTAAAGTTGTAAAAGTGAAAACAGAGGAGAAAAAATTAATTAGCATTCTTACCCCTATCTTTGGAGAGCATGACAAGGGAACAGTATCTTTAAAATTTTGAAAGATAGTTGCTTTGAATGTAAGACTCAGTCAAAACTATCATGCAAGTGTTAAGAGCAAAATAAAGACCATTTACCACTAGTGACTTTCTGGAAAAAATAACCCAAGAATAAGCATTAAAATAAAAACTAATTTAGCAAAGAATGTGGTAAGGGTAATGAAGAAAGCAGCAAAAGGGATGGTTAACTATAAGTAATATTGATAATATAGCTGTGGAGCTTAAAGCAATGTTAAGAATTAATTCCTGTTAAGAATTAATTCGGCGCCTGTGGTTCAAGCGGCTAAGGTGCCAGCCACGTACACCTGAGCTGGCGGGTTCGAAACCAGCCCAGGCCGCCAACAACAACGACAGCTGCAACTAAAAAATGGCCGGGCGTTGTGGCGGGCGCCTGTAGTCCCAGCTTCTTGGGAGGCGGAGGCAGGAGACTCGCTTGAGCCCAGGAATTGGAGGCTGCTGTGAGCTGGGATACCACAGCACTCTACCGAGGGTGACAGCTGGAGGCTCGTAATTTTGTTTACATGATAATAACCTGCAGCTGAAATTCAGATTATTCTAAACAAAACTCAGATGATGATAAGAAGCAGAGGGAATCTTAAGAGGAGGAAAGTCATGGGATATGGTGATAGGGTTTAGATACTGAAAATTTCTCAATATTGATTTTTCTTTAAATATAAGTTTAAATATTATTGCTTAAAATGAGTAACTACTGAAAAAATAAAAATAGGTATGATTCTAAAACTTCTCTGTTGAAATTGTCTAATAATATATGTCTTAGAACATATCCCCGACATTAATCGACCCCTGACTGCATTTTACAAAGATTATTCACAGATCACAAAATTAAGAATTTGATAGCAGAAGTGGGTTTGTTTTGTTTTGTTTTTGTTTTTTGTTTTTTCAGAAGTAGTTTTTAAATCAGTGAAAGCACCAGAAGATAAAGTTGATGAAGTTTCCCTGAAAGTAGAATCAGACAAAAAATTGATGGACAACAGCCTGATAAATATTTAACTCATAAAAGTTCCAGAAAAAAAAGGAGGAAGAAAGAAGAGAGTGGAGAAACAATTATCAAAGAAATAATACAAGAACAGTTCTAAGAATCTAAAACTCTGTATTAAAAAGGCCCAGCATAATAAATGAGAAAAGATGAACACAAAGATACATTGTGATTAACTTGTCACTATGTTGGTATAAAATTGGTTCACAAAAGCTTCCAAAGAGGAAAAGAAGTTAAATACAAAAGTTAGAATATCAAATGGTATCAGGCTTTTTAAAAATGACGTTTAAAACTGGAAAGAAATGAATCAATGGTCTAAAAATTCTGCTAGAAAATTATTTCCAGTCTAGAGTTCTACACTCAAACAGAACAGGCAGAAGGTAGAATAAACATAGGCTATATTCGTACAAAATCTCAAAAAGTGTACCTCTTCTGTGCCATTTATCATGAAACTGTTGGAGAATGAACTCACCAAAGTGCGGGAGCAAGAAAGGATGAAATGCAGAATTGAGGGTATGAAGAATGCAACACAAGTGGGCAGGCCTAGAAAACAAATGTTGTAGACTGGAGCAGGAGGATGAGGTTCCAGAAGAGAAGGGGGGCGGGGAGCCCATGGATGTCTGCTCCATTTCAACTTAGAGGAATTCTATGTTTGCTTGAGGGAAGAATTAGTGAAGGAACAAACAAAGCGAACTATTAAATGAGACAATTATAAACTGCAAAAAAACCCAAAAAGTTGAATAAAAAAGGAAATTTTAATTGTAGTGCTTGCTTTTTGGCTCAATAGTGAAAATACAGTCATAAGCTAAGTTCCTGGGAACCTTAGTTCACCATTGATAAAGTGGGAAAATGAGTAATAAAAGCACTTAGTAGGATTGTTGTGATGAAGGAATTAATTAATAAATACAAGCACTTAAAGATACACCTGGCATTCATTAAGTACTCAGTAAATATCAGTTGTTTTGGTAGCTAAGCACCAAAAAAAATATTGAAAATGTATGTAACCAAAAATTATGATATAATTTTACTGAGATGATTGAGAAAAGTTATTTTTTCTTAGATAATAATTCAATAACCATATAAACATATTTTTTAGAAATCTGGGAGTAAACACTATAAAAACAAGCTAAAAGGATTAAAAAGGCTTATCTTTTGAAACTGGCAGCAAGAGAAAACCAGGTACTGAATTTTAGTAATTCTTTTAAAAGTATTTGACCGTGTAAAAAGATTTGCAGGGTTTTTTTCTTTTTCTTTTTTTTTTTTGAGACAGTCTCACTATGTCACCCTTGGTAGAGTGCCATGGTGTCACAGCTCACAGCAACTTCAAACTCTTTGGCTTAAGCGATTCTCTTGCCTCAGCAGCCCAGGTAGCTGGGACTATAGGCACCTGCCACAATGCCTGGCTATTTTTTGTTGCAGTTGTCATTGTTTAGCTGGCCCCGGGTCAGGTTTGAACCCACAACCCTCATTGCATGTGGCCAAGCGCCCTACCAACTGAGCTACAGGCACCACCCAGATTTGCAGTTTTTTACTAAAAATAAAATAATTCTAAAATAACACCAACCAGAACAAAGCTAAAATAATTCTGTCAAGGGAGACTTCAAATTGAAAATTCAAAATGGATCAAAAGGACATCTAATTACCACAAATAAAAACTACCATGAACCATTATGTCTGCAACAATAATAAAACTATTAAAAATGAAAAGGTAGTTTGACAAATTCTCAGTTATAGAAGGAGTTTTTGTTGTTTTTTGTTTGTTTGTTTGAGAAAGAGTCTCACTTTGTCACCCTTGGTACAGTGCTATAGAATCATAGCTCACAGCAACCTGAAACTCCTGGGCTTGAGGGTTCTCTTGCCTCTGCGTGCCGAGTAGCTGGGACTACAGGTGCCCACCACAATGCCTGGCCATTTTTAGAGACGAGGTGTCACTCTGGCTCAGACTGGTCTCCAACCTGTTGACTCGGGCAATCCACCCTCCTTGGCCTATTAAGTGCTGGGATTAAAGCCTGAGCCACCACACCTGGCCTGTAGAAAGAGTTTTTAACAGACCACTCTCAAAAACTGACAGACAAAACTAAACAAAAATGAATTCTAAAAGTAAGATGTTTGAATACTGCATTTTTAAAAATATGATTTAATAGTTTTTACATGAGAGAAGTTTGTACCAACAGAGAATATATTCTTTTCAAAGCTAATGAGATAAAAAATTGATCACAGTCTAGCATAGTGGCTAACTCCTATAATCCTAGCACTCTGGGAGGCTGAGGCAGAAGGATTCCCTGAGTTCATGGTTTGAGACGAGCATAAGCAAGAGTAAGATCCTGTTTCTAAAAAAGAGCTGGGCACTGTGGCGAGCACCCGTAGTCCCAGCTACTCAGGAGGCTGAGTCAAGAGAATTGCTTGAGCCCAAGAGTTTGAGGTTGCTGTGAGCTATGATGCCACAGCACTCTACCAAGGATGACAAAGTGAGACTATTTCAAAAACAAAAAAAAAATCACTTATTGAGACTTTATTGCAATATTCATAAAATTTGAAGTACAAAAGCCAAAATCTCTAACATAGGATCTAAAATTAGAAAATTACTAAAAAGATGTGGAGAGAGGCTGGAGAGGATGTGGAGATGTGGAGAGGATGTGGAGACGATTTTAAAACACACTTTTAATTAACTGTTGATATAACATGCCCTCTGGGTGAGGGGCTCTTTTACAACTGGAAATTTACCCTGGAAGCAAAAACTATGTAATGTAAACATTTGTACCCTCTTATTAATTTGAAATTAAAAAATTCAGAATAAAATAAAAATACATAACTATTGAGTCTTCAAAGATAAGGCAAAGAAAGATCATATCCAAATAAAGAGAAAGAATGTATCTGAAAAAATAAAAAGGTGAATCCAAGAAAACATTGAAAAGAAACAAAAAGAAAAGATAAATTTGTGCTGCCAAATATATACATGAACGATAACTGTACAATAAGTAGAAGAGAGTGGTACTGACCAGAAACCAAATCAAATCATGTGGGAAGGGTGAATTATTCTCTAAGTGGTGCTGGCATCACTGGTTAGCTATTTAGGACAAGTGGAGAGTAGACCCTAACCTTATATTATTCACATAAATAAATAATTTTCACTTAGATTAAAATCTTAAAATAAAATCATTCCAGTTTTAAATACAAATAATCTAGGGATGATGGGGGGACTTTCTAACCTAAAACAAAAAGTAGCAATATAAAGATAAAAATTGATTATTTGACTACATTAAAATGTACAGTTGCCAGAGTGTCAAAAATTTAATTAAAAAGTTAAAATCAAACTACAGGCTAGAAAACTATATGCAGCATTAAAGTGGTTACTACTTTAGAATTCTGAAAGTTCATATAAATCAGGACCCAAAAGCCAATATCCTCCCCCCCCAAAATGGATAAAGCCCTAAGCAATAACTCAGAGAAGAAATACAAGTGGTCAATTACTGGGAATTAAAGACACGCCAAATTAAAATACCAATGATACGCTATTTTCTGTGCAGAAAAGTGGCGTTCATACATTGCTGTTAGGAATAAAAACTGGTCCATTTCTAAGTAGCATTTTGGCAATAGATATCAAAATTCTTAAAATATGTATTCCTATTAATCAAGATATTATACTCTAGGAATTCTAGGAAATTTTCATAGGAAAATAATTTAAAATGTGAAAAAAGAATTAACTATAAGGATATTTATTGCAATGCTAGTAGGAAAAAATTAATGATATAAATGTGTACCAATGGTAAATTCTTGAAACAAATGATGATACACATGGATTATATGCAGCTACTTACAATGAAGGCACTGAAATGTATTAGTTCACATGTAAATATACAAGGTAAAGAAAACAAAAAGGTCCTATAAGAATATATACTATCATTTGTACTTTGTATCTGTTCTGTTCACATGTATATACCAAGTATCTAGCACATAATAGGTTCTCAGTGATATGTTAAGTACATTAACTATAAGAGGTAGTTGCATACATTGTATACATAATCTCACTGAAATAATTACAAATGTCAATTCTATAATTACAAACTTAACTTTAATTTTAATGTCCATATGTAAGATAAAAAACAATTTTTTTGAGACACAGTCTCACTTTCTCACCCTCTCCCCCCCCCATAGAGTGCCATGGCATCATAGCTCATAGCAACCTCAAATTCATGGGCTCAAAAGATACTCTTGCCTCAGTCTCCCAAGTAGCTTGAACTACAGGTGCCTGCCATTATGCTTGTCTATTTTTAGAGATGGGGTCTCGCTCTAGCTCAGGCTGGCCTCGAACTCGTGAGCTCAAGCATTCAACCCACCTCTGCCTCCCAAAGTGCTGAGATTACAGGTGTGAGCCACCACACTCAGCTGATAAATTTTAATAATATAGAAATATATATGCCATATGGTTAAATAAAAGGGAAAATACAAGTTACAAATATGGTGAGTATGCCTAGAAAAACAGACTGGAAGAAAAGACTAATTTATGGCTTGGCACCCGTACCACAGTGGTTACGGTGCGAGCCACGTGCACCAAGGCTGGCAGGTTCGAGCCCGGCCCAGGCCTACTAAACAACAATGACAACCGCAACAAAAAAAAAAGAAAGAAAGAAAAGACTAATTTATGTGAGTAATAGAATTACCATCGATTTTGTTTTCTTCTTTCCCTACCTTTCTATATTTTCTAAATTGTTTTGCAATGAACTATTCATAATGGGAAAGAACATATTTTAAACAAATTGTATGCCTTGTAATACTACATATTTATTTAAATTATATTTTAAGAAAATACTCATTGGGCAGCGCCTGTGGCTCAAAGGAGTAGCACTGGCCCCATGTCCCAGAGGTGACGTGTTCAAACCCAGCCCTGGCCAAAAGCTGAAGAAAAGAAAAGAAAATACTCATCAATATGAGAAAATGGCTATGTTATATTATTACATAAAAACAATAAGTTATAGGGCGGCACCTGTGGCTCAAAGGAGTAGGACACTGGCCCCATATGCTGGAGGTGGCGGGTTCAAACCCAGCCCCAGCCAAAAACTGCAAAAAAACAAACAACAAAAAAATAGGTTATAAAGACTACATCGAGTATGATTTTTATCATGTATGTGTACATGTACATACACATACAGAAGCAAGACAACTACTTTGTTTTGTTTTGTTTTGTTTTTGAGACAGAGCCTCAAGCTGTCACCCTGGATAGAGTGCTGTGGCATCACAGTTCACAGCAACCTCCAATTCCTGGCCTCAAGTGAGTCTCCTGCCTCCGCCTCCCAAGTAGCTGGGACTACAGGCGTCCCCCACAACGCCCGGCCATTTTTTGGTTGCAGCCGTCATTGTTGTTTGGCAGCCCGGGCTGGGTTCGAACCCGCCAGCTCAGGTGTATGTGGCTGGCGCCTTAGCCCGTTGAACCACAGGTGCCGAGCCAAGACAACTATTTTGTTATGTTAAAATATTTAAGTTCTCGGCTTGGCGCCTGTGGCTCAATGGGCTAAGGCGCCAGCCACGTACACCTGAGCTGGTGGGTTCGAATCCAGCCCGGACTCGCCAAACAACAATGGTGGCTGCAACCAAAAAATAAAAAATAAAAAATGGCTGGGTGTTGTGGCCAATATATATATATATTTAAGTTCTCATGCTGGATAATAAAATAGTTTTTATTTTGGCTCAGCACCCATAGCACAGTGGTTATGGCACCAGCCACATATACTGAGGCTGGTGGGTTCAAAACCAGCCCAGGCCAGCTAATAACAATGACAACTGCAACAAAAAAATAGCCAGGTATTGTGGCGGGCGCCTGTAGTCCCAGCCACTTGGGAGGCTGAGGCAAGAGAATCTCTTAAGCCCAAGAGTGTGAGGCTGCTGTGAGCTGTGATGCCACAGCACTCTACCAAGGGCAACATAGTGCAACTCTGCCTTAAAAAAAAAAATTGTTTTTATTTAATTATAATTTTCTCTGTTGCCTAAATTTTCTACCAAAAAAATTCTCTTTTTTTGTAATCAGGAGAAAGGGCAGCAGGAAGGGGAAGAAAAAGATGTTTTTGTATTTAAGAAATGGAAAATATATGAGTAGGTTGAAGGTCAAGTCAGCAATCCTTAACAGATTCTCTCAACTTGGTGGGAATTTATCCTCAATGATAAACTCATTTTTCCTTCAAGTACATATTTTCGACAACTGTTCACACTTATGCCTCTGAACGCTATTAAAATATTAATGTATTCTTCTCATGTTGTTCTCTCATGTTGCCCACTTTCTATGTGAGCAATAAATCTATACCTTTCCAACCTCTCAAACAGCAGAGAAAGTTGCCCAAGGTGACACACTGCTTGTCGGTAGAGGTAGGACAGGAACACAATAGTCCTAGCTTCCAGTCCAGGAATATCCTCTTGAGAAACAAATTTCTAAAATCTGTTAAACAATTTAAACATTAAATCCTCTTGAGAAACAAGTTTCTAAAATCCATTAAACAATTTAAACATTTTTTTAAATGTTTGGTCTTTACTTCCCTCAAATCAACAAGGAAAGTTTTGACCACTTCTCTATGGACCCAATTCCAAACAGCCTCCAAGCACTCCTGCTTTGCTGAGAAAGAATAGGATTATAAAGTTAACATCAGTGTGGCCCATAATAGTGGGTAACTAAGAAATGTTTAATAACTACTTTCTGTTTGTTTGTTTGTTTGTTTTTGAGACAGAGTCTCAAGCTGTTGCCCTGGGTAGAGTGCTGTAGCGTCATAGCTCACAGCAACTTCCAACTCTTGGGCTCAAGCAATCCTCTTAACTCAGTTGTTCTATTTTAGTAGACACGGGGTCTCCCTTTTGCTCAGGCTGGTCTCAAACTCATGAGCTCGAGCTATCTACCCTCCTTGGCCTCCTAGAGTGCTAGGATTACAGGTGTGAGCCACCCTGCTTGGCCTTTTTATTTCATTGTTATTCTCCTTCATTGATGAGTTCTGTAAAATGAACTGCAGAACCAGAGAAGTCTAGCTTCAGCTATCACTCGCAGTGTCCCCATTCATGCTTTACGTCCCCTTCCACCCTGGAAAGCATCCCCCTGCATGAGGACGGTGACACACTTAGGCAGAAACACTAATCATTCACACTCATGCAAGACATAGGTGTATACCCTTCCCACACATAGCATTCTCCCAAGGTCCCTCCCTACAAAGAAAAACAGAAAACAACCAAAACAAAACAAAACAGATTTCCACAATCTGTCAGATCCATAAATGGCATGCCGTCTAATAACCTGCCGAGGTTCTAAAACACATCAGCTCAGCCTTTCAAATGGTAAATTTCCATAAACTATTAATGAAGTAGCACCACTTGCTTTTTAAAAATTCCTCAAGTCTCACATTTGAAATCTAATCCAACTCAGAACTCTTTAAACATCAAATCCGACTTCTCAGGCACGGTAAACACAACGTCCAGAAAGCATCATTAGCCCTTAGTCACAAGATATTTGCTGCTGTTTCTTCTCCTCATAATAAGAAATGCTACTCAATGGGGGATGATGAAAAAGTTCATATACCATCTGAACCGCATGAATACATCCTCCCAGTTGCTTTAAGTATCAATCCTATAAAGAAAACTAATACTGTGATTTAATATTCTTTTTACTTTATCAAAAACCTCTCTCAACCACTGCATACATTTTAAAAAGCAGTAAAATCTAATTAATTTCTTTGCAAATTAGTGTACTGTTGACATCTCTGTATGTGTATATAGACCGTTTTAATCTCCATCCAAAAGGAGGAAAAGAAGCCCTTGGGGTCTCTCTTGCTGTGACATCTACTACTATATTCACGATCATGTTACAAAAAGAAATTAGCAAGACCCTAAAATAAAGAATTCCGCCATAAGCTTTTAAATCCATCACTAATTTGCTCTTTACTTGCAAGGCAGAATTTTATATTTTGGACTTTAAGAGTGCTGAGATAAATATCCCTTTAGGTTTTAGGAAAGCAGATTAACTTTTGAGGAAATCATCATTTCTTCTTAGAAAGACCTAATAGTATATCAAGGAAAAATACACTAATTGATGGCTTTCTAAATAAAGCATCATCATCGAGGAGTGCTAAATTGGTTGTCTTGTGTGTCAAATTAATCTCTTCATTATGTGGAACCAGGCTGGCTATTTTGTGTTTCAATCTATCTTTAAGAGCAGCTTTTGATTAATCAAGTTAATGATGACAGTTTTTAGCTAGTAACAAATGATACATTTATTCAGGCCCTTTTTCAGATGATCCAAGCTATTGTGAGCAAAAGAAAAAGAAACATCAATTTGGAAGATTAGATTAGTATGCCTCGTTTAAACTCTACCCTTATTCTAGCAAATGAGATCGGAAGTAAGGATTAGTTAATGGGTAAGTCTTCCAAGGAATCTTCACCACTAAAAAAAAAAATAGTCATCATCATAAAACCCAGGGCACTCTAAATCTTACAGATGATTTTATGTTAAGGAACATATAAAAAGCTCTATATTTGGACTAATTTAAAGTTGGTAGTTTTCAAAAATAATGTGACCAAATACTTAATTTCAACTCAGCCACCCACAAAGTGACATTATTAAGTCCGAACTGTTTGAGAACACTCTCAAAAATAACTGCTAATACAGAATGAAGGGGCAGCTCATTTGTTCCCCATCCCCCTTTATTAAAGGCCACTATTTAACTATTTTAGATAGCCCAATCTATCCACATTTAGCAAATGTTCTAAATACAGAGGTTAGCAAAGCACAGCACAGCCTACAAGCCAAATCCAGTCTGCCACTTGTCTTTATAAATAAAGCTTTATTGGAACACAGTCATGATAGTTCATGTATGTGATGTGTTCTATAGCTGCACACACACTACAATGGTTCTGTTGTTACAACAGAAACTATATGGCCCACAAAACCTAAAATATTTACAAGCTCACCCTATACAAAAACTTTACTGACTGCTGCTCTAATATATTGGCTTATAAATTTTTAGCAGTAGAAGCTTTTCAAACAAATTCCACACAAAAGCCCAGCAAATTAAACACCTGAAAGCAATAGTTTATTAGTATACATTAAGTTTATAAGCTAAATTGTATAACATTCTGTTGCGGGAACGGAGACACGAGGAACAACAGCTTTGCCCCAGGTGTAGAACTCGCACCTGTAATAATTGGGGAATGCAAGAAACAGACTACACACTCTCCAGATGGCGTACAGCAAATCATCTTTATTTGGGGCCACCTTATATACAGTAGTGGTCACGTACACACTTAATCTATGATCTATAGCGTTTTACCATTACCTAACTTCTATCTAAAATTAACTTGTGGGGAAATATCCATTCTACAAATCAACACAATAACTTCTGCTTTCACATTCTTCTCAGACATGTGTCAGCTTTTGAATAAAGTATCTAAATAAAGATCATAAAGAGCTGCAGAGAATTGGGGAATGAAGCCCCTTCAAGCACACAGTTAACCCAAAATGGATTT